>NJDC01001526.1:226765-252751 GCA_002245475.1 Calephelis virginiensis
ATAATGTAAGTAAAATAAAATAAAATGTGCAGCAAGTGTCATCTGTATGTAACAAATATTATTTAGGTGATAAACTAACTTGTTTGTGTGTTTAAAACGTTATTATTACGTATAATTTACAATTTCGCCCTCGTTCTTTACTATTTTTGTATTTTTGTTGGATTGGAGCTTGCTTTTGACGTATTCAGGCCAGGAGGATAAGATAGCCGGCATACTTACTTTTGTTTGAGGCCTAACATAAGTCTCAAGTTGAAAACGCACCATTACCACCTTTGGTGTCTCTAGGCGGGGTGAATGTCTTACCATCAGAAAATCCGTTTGCTTGTTTGCCTTCCAATATCATAAAATAAAATCTTATATAAAGTAAATGTTTTCATATGCAACTCTCCCTTATTTTTAGGGTTCTTTACCTTCTTTTAAAGGAAACTAGAAATTCTTAAAAAACTAGTTATATTTAGAAAAGACCGCGTTGCGGTGGTCAGAACTGGATTTAGGGGAGGGCAACCCGGGGTGAAAGCTGCGGGGACTCCACAAACGAAGGGTTCCACTAGATGCTTTGTAAAGAAAATCTTTGAAATTCCGAATAGTAAACATCTTTTCCTTTGACATTTTTACTGTTTTACCTGAAGCATTTTGTACAAACGTGATTCTTATTATGAAAATGATGTTTCAGAATTTTCCAAAAAAATAAAATAGTCGAATGAAAAAATAAATTAGGGGAAAGAAAAAAAAAGGCCTCCAGTCCCCCTAGGCTTCTATTCTTCTACCATCAGTTCGTCAGCGGTCCTGTTGGCAAATATCCATAAAACCTATGCTGACCTCTTACGACGCTCCGAACGGAAAAAAATCTGTAGATCTTTATCTCCTCAGATATTTTTGAAGTGAAAACTTCTTTAGCGGCGTTAGGCACTTTTTTTGGAATGGGTAAAAACTTATAAACTCGCGTCAGAACACGTGACCTGATCGAATATTCGTAAGACGGCGCAGGGCGTGGCGTGAATAAGACGGCGCAGGGCGCTTACTACTTAATATTCAAGCCGCCAAAATAAATTTTATACTGTTCATATACAAATTAATAAATATGTTAGTTAAAAATATATTTTTTATTTATAAATTATGTTTTGAGAACTCCAAGTTTTGAATGAACATAAAAATCTTAAGTGTAGAATAGACCACCAGCCCTTTTGCATGGCAGCTTGTATAAGGCGACTGACGAGCAAATGCTACTACTACAAGAAAGACTACTGGTGGTAAAGTTACGTATCACAACTTGCCCAGGTAGGAATCCACTGCCTTGCCTATACCTGTGGCCAATATGACAGTGTCATGTCCGGAGATTCGGAGTGTAGACTTACACATTAGGCCTAAAACTCCGGCTACAGGATAGTGACGGACCTACATCTATGGTATCTATAGGCCATATTTATCTCTTACCATCGAGGGAACTGCGTGCTTACATGTTATATTTTGCCTTAAAAATATTGTGACCTTATTACCTGTAGAGAACAAACATACAGTATGCAGTCAACGAATGAGCCTTCACCATGACTTTACGGCTTATCAAATTTACTATACTCGCCACCATCTCTGTAGATTATTGGTATGAGAACTTTGAACAGCGTCTCTATGGGTAACTAAGAAAAACACGTTTTTAGACCAAAAGTATAAGCACTAAACGCAATATATACCAACTCATGGTAAAGGCTCAGATAGTATTTCTATGATAACGAATAGCTGAGTTATCCCCCCTGACGTACGTACCCTCCAGCTGAAGGTTTATTGCTCTGAGATTGCGGTGTAACTCGCCATTTGTAATATCAAAGGGTGCGTCTGAACGTCCTCACACATTTCAGCAAATTGTATTTATGATGCTCCACAATGACCTAGCAGGTACGGATTATCATACATTTCTATAAAGTGAATGCGAGCTAACATAGTCATAGTTTGAGTTAAGGTGATATGGTTATAGCTGACCCGGCAGACGTTGTTCTACTATTTTTTCATGTGATTTAATCAAAAAAATAGAGGCGAGTCACCCTTTTTATGGGCATGTAAATAGATAGCAGCTGACTGTCAAACCCACTGAATATGCATTTAAACGGCAGCTAACATTGTAATACGAGAATTATATAAATAATATTAGCTGACCCGGCAGACGTTGTTCTGCTAAATTTTTTTCGGTGCTTCATCCTCATCGCTTTTGGTTATAAAAATAGATGTTAGCCGATTCTCAGACCTACTCAATATGGTCACTAAATTTCATTAGAATCAGTCAAGCAGTTTCGGAGGAGTACGTTAGCGAATATTGTGATACGAAAATTTTTTAAACAATAATAATTACAAATCATTATTGAGATTGTATGTGTATGACCGCCTCTAAAAAGGTTATGTCGTTACATATGTTTGTATGTTTAATTACTCGGTCAATAACAGATTTGATGGTACTTTTTTGTGAGGTAGGTAGTTCGTAATTCAAACGTCGTCGTAATTAAGATCCAATTAACAGTTTATTGGTATGACAGGATTGTAAGTCTTCCCTTTACTCCAGCCTGATTCACGACAAAGGCGAGCCGCTCAAGTTGCCGAATATAGAAATAATAGTTTACTACAACTTTTTACACCAAAAAATCTTATATCTACTTGCTGGTGAAAGCGCGCTTTTGCTGAGTTACAGCAAAAAACATACTGAAACAATATTAATTCGGTTAAGTGCTGCTCTTAATATTTGAAGTGTTACGTTTAAAATGTTATGACTGTTTCTCATTATTTATCCCTAAATAAATTGAAGCTTTAATTCAATAGTAATGTTATTGAAATTTATAGACAGCTTTTTAAAGCTCATATCGGAAAATTCTGTCAGCTATTGTGAAACTTTTAAAACGATAAAAGCTTTTATAAAGTTTGAATGAACTTAATTATGAAACGCTTCCGTCAGTGTTATCGATTTAAGAATATTTTGTTCTAATTTTACTAATATTTTAAAGTTGATTAAGTTTTATAATATAAAACTTTGCTTACTCTGCACTATATAATACGCTAAGCAACGCTAAGTAATTGAATTTTCACAGTGCATTTAAACACAAAACACACAATAGTAATCAGGTACGTTGATTTTGTTGGTAACGAACAATTAGACCTTCGCTCGCCTCTTACGAGCTGCCTGGTAGGAAGGCATCTAGGATATTCTCTTACTCTTTCTCTATACTAGTCTTCGTCGGATTCTTCTTCTTCTAACATCTGTGTCACTGTTCAGATCGGACATTATGTCACGACACAAAAACTTACAGCACGTGTTTCACTGGTGGTCGACTGTTGTGCAGCAACTTGCCCGGGTAGGGCTCCACTGCTTTACCCATTCTTGCCTCCATAATGACTCTGTCATATTCCGGCCCGGAGGTAGGGTAGTCGGTAGACTTGCACAATATTCCTACCATCCCGGCCATAGAACAGCATCTGTAACATATATGATGTCTATAGGCCTCGGTTATGTCTTATCTTCAAGAGTTCCGTGTGCTTGTTCGCTAACCTCTTACATATATAAAACGCCACCACACTATAAAATAGTCATCACTTTTGAAATTATTCTATCTATCTATCTGACTTTTCGTATCAAACGTGGTTTTGTAGAAACTACACAATGCTATATTGTTCTATCCACTGGTTTTTTTTGTATGATATTGGAAGGCAAACAAGCAGACGGATTTCCTGATGGTAAGTAATTCACGCCGCCTAGAGACACCAAAGGTGGTAGTAATGCAATGCTAACCTGAGACCAGGATGTTAGACCTCGAGCAAAAGTATGTTTACCGGCTATCTTACCCTCCAAACCGGAACACCTCATGACGTTATGGCAGTAGGAATAGGAAAGGCAGTGGTACCAATCCGGGTGAGTCGCTGCGAAACTCTACTACCTAGTCAGATGTCACGGTGTTAGTGACGGTAAGCCTATGCTCGTTTTTTATGAGCTGCCGGGCACGAAGGCAACCCGGACCAACACGGAAAGTTAGCTATGAAGCTATGTTTGCTATGGAGTAGAAGAGATGTTCGGCTATAGCTGAATTCTTCGGTTTCGGTTTTGTAGATATCACTTTCTGGGTCTGCCCTATGTATAAAATTTACCGTAACTATCTTAAGAAGACTGAAGATAGGTTGTGACTATCGTTATTAAAGAAATAACGTTGCCTATGTTCATCAGCGATATCTGCTTCTAATGGTAAAGAATTTTTTGAAATCGGCTGTGTGGTTTCGGAGCATATGAAAAACAAACAAACATACAATACAAGACATTGGTACATTCTTGAATATGGAATAATTTATTTGGATAAGGATTAATATAAAAATATGGATAACATGGTCCGAATATAGTCGGCATTTCTATAAACTTTTAAAATGTAAAAAAGTATATCTTAACTATATCAGACATATGACGTCGTGAAGTTTTTGTAGATTACTCATGTTCATCAGGAACAACCTCGGCTTCTAATGGTAACAATTTATCAAATCGATTCAGTAGTTTTGGGGCTTAATGAATACAAATAAACAAAAAAAAAAATCAAATCTTTCTTCTTTATTATTAGCATACATAAAGAGGTATGATAGAAATACTGCCCATTTATCTACGGCTTTTTAAAATATCTTTTTAAAAATTACCTAGTTGAGCAATGGTTAGTTTGCGCACCTAACATAAAAATAGGCTATGGTATAATTCCCGACAGTGGTAAGATTATAAGTAATGAATATCTGTGTTTGTATTATTGTTTCGTGTATTGATTTTCTGTCAGTGTTTAGTATTAATTGCCACCGTTTTCTAGACGGTGTTGGACTAGACATTATAAGGTCCCGGGGTGATTCCTGAGTATCTTAACAAAAACAATGAGTTTTTATTAATAAAACACGTTACCAGGGATTGTCTAAGTCCCACTTGACGATAGGTTTGCCACCTATCAGAGCTTAATCTGTCTTAGTTTTAGTTTGTCTGTTTGGTCCTTATATTACGTAGGATTAACAAAATAAAGTTTTGTTTTATATCTATTATAATGGGCTTACGCGGAATTAGCAAAGAGAAGGCATATTTTACATCAGTCTTAGTATCTTCAGCTAGGTTGGTAGTGGTTGCCGGCGTGTATATACTTAAACTTTTTTTTTATTTCTGATTTAGTATTAGTGAATAATACATATTTTGTTAATCAATTAATGAAATTAAAGTTTTTATATATTATTATTAACTCTTTATTGTAAACAACCGATATTATAAATTTACTTAAAAGTAAATCACATTACAAAATGTGACCTTATCTCTATTAAAAGAAGTTTCTCCTAGCGAACCTGTAAAAGGAAAATAATAAATGAAACAATTAGAACAGGTGTACAGATCTAAAATAAAATGAAATGAAAAATATTTATTTGAAGACACTTGTCTTAAAAAGTTCTTAAACAATATTTAAGTATTCCATCAAATTCTATCACATAGTGGTGTACAAATATTTTGATATTTATAAAAAATAAATATTTAGAAACTTGTTTAAAACTTATTAAGTTTAAATAAACTGCTTGATATACCATTTTATGTAATTTGTTAAGAGATATTTTGTTTACAATTTCAAATATTTTATTCATGACTGTACCTAAACTGTGAAGGTCTTTATTTGTTTTGATCCTCTAATACGTGACGTCATCAAGAAGTCCCATAAATGTAGTTAATTAGGCAAATAGAAAGTTTCCGGTGTTTGGGCCCAACCCGCTCTTATAAATTTGTTACCGAATGCAAATTTCAAGTCAATTACTAATTGTTTGTTTTCACTCAATTGCTCTCTGCAAGTAATTTGTACGAATAAGGTCTTTTTTATTTTATTAAAACATTTTTTTTTGTGACAAGATTTTATTTGTAAGGGTGATTTCCAGCAGTCGACTTGGGAAGTATTATATGAATGAAATATTAAAGATGAAACATGAAAGAAATATTATTAAGCCCAAACACGATAAAATTATGGGAAAATTGAGAAGTTCCTATGGCCACCTTCTGATTGTATTAACTTATTGATCCCTGTTTTTAATTGAATTTTCATCCGATTTTACCAGTAATCGATCATTAGCTAAATCGGTAACTGGAAAGTTGATCATTTTGACTTTCAAGTTTCCATTACAAACATCGGGACAGGTGAAACTAAAAGGACTGTAAAATATTTATTCCACGATCAGTATTTTTTTTCATATGAATAGCTTTCACCCGGCGTTATCTGCATTCTATAAAATTCTGAAATTAAATGTAAAGTTGAAGTCAAGTACTCGTTTCCTATCAGTTATATGCTTTCTGCAGGTAATTTGTACGAAGGATGTCTTACTTAATTTTATTATTATAATAGTATAGTAGTAGTATCTTTACGCCCATATCCCCGAAGAGGTAGGCAGAGGTACAACCAAGGCACTCACGACTAGCCGAAGACACTAAGCCCCACAATGTGATAGGTGGCAAGCCTATCGCCAACTGGGCACATTTCCAATCCCGACCAACATTTTTTTATTAGAAAATTGGAAAAATCCAATTTATCTTTGTGTTGGCCGCCCGGGATTCGAACCCGGGACCTCATGCAGTCAAGTCCAACACCCGGACCGCTAGACTAAAGAAGACTAATACGAGTATTGTAATTTTGTTTGTTACTTTCTCGAAAGATTAAAAGTGAAAGAAAGTGGTGGTGAAAGAGCACTAAAATTAAATTTTTAATAACCCCTGTCAATTCCAACGTGTGATGTAGCTAAAAACTATCACAATCACCGCATCTTTAAAAAAACCACATCGAAATCCGTCCATCCATTCCAAAGTTGTGATGCCAAAGATAGACACATACACCCGCAGAAACGTCAATCATACATTTCTCATTTCCGTCAAGAGTTAAAAATGAAAAAGGGTAGACTAGTTCGGCCATATTGAAATAATGACATGTAAAAGATCTACAAAACAGATATACAATGTGAATTTTGATAGATGTAGGTACTCGAGAGATCTAGTATCTATCAAATTACTCTGAGTTTTATCCGAGGGTCATATCAAGTGCCTTAGAAATCAACGTGTTTTTATAAAAATAGTTACGAAAGTGGAGGAAACTTTTTTTATGCTATAGGAAGGCAAACAAGCAGACGGATTTCCTGATGGTAAGAAATTCACGCCGCCTAGAGACACCAAAGATGGTAATGATGCGTTGCCAACCTGAGGTCAGGATGTTAGGCTTCGAGCAAAAGTAAGTTTACCGGCTACCTTACCCTCCGAACCGGAACACGACATGACGTTATGGCGGCAGGAATAGGTAAGGCGGTGGTACCAATCCGGGCGAGTCGCTGCGAAACTCTACCACCTAGTAAGATGTCACGGTGTTAGTGATGATAAGTCTATGCTCGCCTTTAACGCGCTGCCTGGCAAGAAAGGTAGATGGTCCATTCTGCAAAGGAGCCCGGACCAACACGGGGAAACTACACTGTGTTTTTTAATTAAGTACACTCTCTTTTTAAACTTTCTTTTTTTTCATGTTGCAAGCGTAGGACGAGGTGCTGGAAATATGATGAGTGATCTAGTCTCTGACACGACTCATTGATTAAATTTTACATGTTCATGTAAAAACTGAAAAATAGATATTACCAAAGCAATAATAAATTTATTTAAGTTATTATATATATTCACGCCCATATCCCCGAAGAGATAGGCAAAGGCACAACCAGGTCACCCACAACTAGCCGAAGACACTAAGTCCCACAATGTGATAGGTGGCAAGCCTATCGCCAACCGAGCACATGTCCAATCCCGAGCAACATTTTCTTTTATTAGAAAATTGGGAAACCCAAATTTTTTTTGTTGCCCGACCCGGGATTCAAACCCGGGACCTCATGCAGTCAAGTTCAACACTTGAACCGCTAGACCACAGAGACGACAACTTACTATAGTGGCGTTTTAGCCGACTTCAAAAAGAGGTAGTGGTCAAAATATTCTACTCCTATATATTTTTATGTATGTTAATCGATTTCCCCGTCCTTTTTGAACTGATTTATTTTATTTGACTTTTAATGACTATTACGTGCTTCCGTGCTTTCATACATACAATGAGATGGCGACTTGATTTATGTTTAAAATTTCTTTATTACGTATTTTCAGTAAGATGAACATTTTTAAAAATATTTAAAAGGGTGTCGGTTGATAAGGGCTATTTTTTATGAAAAATATTAACTTTGACTCAGTAATTTTAATTTTATAAGCTTCTAAGATTTATGTATCTGTTTATTTTGGTTTAAAATGTGTGGTTTTGCGTATATAAAAAATATCTAAAAAATGTTTTACAGTTATTAAATTACATTAAATAAAAGTAACTATATTATTAATATCGTAATTTTAAAATTTTTTTAATGAACTTAAATGTTGCAACCAATAATAGTCGAAAATCAAAACCTTTTTCTCCAGTAAACCCGTGCTTGGGATACATTATCACAATAAAAAACATTACATTGGACAGGATTTGGAACTGCACCATTTTATTTTTCGCTGACGATTGCTTTAACCATTTGAACTATTGGGGATTTGAATACTAACTACTACGTTGGTAATTTTAGCCTATAGCTCGGCAGATCAATATTTAACTATTGAGTTTTTAATTGCAAATGCAAATTACATTTCAAAGATATTTTAATTTTAACAATATATCGTGCTTGAGATAATTTTGCACATTTTTTTAAATGTAGAAATTCACTCCGGAAATTATATAATTTAGTTGTGAGATGTTGATATTTATTGTTACTCCAAATTTTTCCCCGTGTACATGCACCAAATGCCTGCCAACTTTGGTGTCTCTAGTCGGCGTGAATTTCTCACCATCATGAAATCTGTCTGGTTGTTTGCTTTCCAATATCATAAAAATAAAAATTAAAAAAAATAAAAATAAAATAAAGATTTTGTGAGCAATGTCTACGCATCGCTCACGTCCGCGCATTTATCCGTCTTCCACGCGGTTATGCCCAAATTTAACATATACGTAATTAATGTTACTGCTAATTATTATATCATACCATACACTACTGATCAACGGAAATTCAAAAACAGAAAATAATCAACAATATGTTTATAGGAGATTTCATTAATTACAATTTGTTATAAGTAATTAATTGTAAACAAAAGATTCAATCTTAGAGAGTAGACCACTTAGGTAAAAATTTATTTTTTAATTGCAATATACTAGTAACCCAACAAATGTCGAATAGTATAGCATAGAATAGAAAATGTTTTTATTCACATTCACCTTTCAAGAGGCACTTGTGACGAGTCTATATAATACTAAAAACTACCACCGGATCGGAACGCAGCCACACACTGAGAAGATCCGGCAAGAAACTCGGCGGGCTTGTCTTTTTTCCTTATTCTATACAAATTTATTAGTATTACATCACACATTTTTACTAGTTAGAGATTGGTGTGAGGAGCAATTAATCCCAAGCATCTGATAGATATTTAGCAATGGTATAGTAACCTTTTTTTATACAATATCACTTTGACACATTTTGAAATTTATTTAATGGCACGTCTTTCATATAGTCGGAAAGTTTATAGTAAAAACGTTTTCATTGACCCATGAAAGAAAATTGGTCGTTTTAGTCTATATGCTTAGAAACCCATTTTTAGGCAGTTCTGCAAGGATTGTTACGTTTGGCACTCGATACTCTCTATTTGCCCCGTAAGGGACTTATAGTTATTTTGTTTTAATGTGTATACCTTCAATTCACGGTATTGAAGGTATTTAAAAGTTATTACGATCCAACAAAAGTAGAAAATTAAATTTAAAAATTTAAATCAAATTTTAGTTGTTTTTCTCCATTGCTCTTTGCAAGAAATTTGTACGAATAACATATTATCATGAACAATTTTTTTTAAATTTAAATTTATTATAAATTAAAGTAAATAAATATCTTCAGGACCTTGTCCCTTAAGAGTTAGGAAGAGAGCCAGGACACCCATGCCCACTGACACTTGGATTGAACTATTTAGTCCTACAACGTGATAGGTGGCAAACATTTTTTGCTATTTTCCATCGTCAATGCTTGGTTAAACTTCCAAATATTCATATTCATTTTTTTTTAATTTAAGTTCTAGCCTTGATGATGCTGTCATAAGCAAAACCGGTAGGCTATTTATAAAATAAGAAATTATAAAGGAGACCAAGGCTGACATTACACGATCAGATCAATCGGATATTATCCGATTCATCTGAGTGGTGTCAAGAGTCTCCGAAACCGGCGTGTTTGTATGAAAAGGGTTATGAATGTGAAGGAAACAAGACAGGTTTGTCAGGATCGTGAGGTCTGGCACTCGATACTCTTAATTATCAAACACGAAAATCAAACTTAGAAGCTCATGTAGCCAACACCCGGCCATTAGATCAAAGACAAAAACACACAAAGTACACAGAGGCTACAGTGAAAGAATATTATTGTAAAATTTATAGTTCTAAGCTTACAAGTTTAAAATCGCAAAGTCTAAAATTCTCTACGACTTCTAAATTTCTAAGTTTCTCAGTATCAGGTTAAGTCAAAGTATAGAGCTTTTCTTAGAAACAAAAGTTTCTATTTCATTTCATTTTTATTTATTTGAACACCACTTATCTTTAAAATTGTTTGAAATTAATATCAAAAACGAAACCTCATTTAAAGCTAATGATTTTAAAATTGTTGCTCTCAAACGAATGAGGAACAACGTTTTCCGAGGCACATCATGTTTTATAATTATGTCATGGCTGGCTCTCGTTTCCCAGGAAACATACAGAGCGTTAACAAAGGCTTTTTGTGTGGTTAGAGGACGGTAGTATTTAGTACGCAGGCCCCTTCGAACAACATTGTTATGCATGAATTGTCAAAAAAATCTCGTATCTATTGAATTTCAGACTCCTTTTAAAGCCAAATACAATCTCTTTATTTTGAGTTTTCTTGTTACTATACAATTTTTTCATGTATGGAAAATTTATATCAAAAGGTTTGAATACAATAAAAGGTTTATTGTAAATGCAAAATGAGGAAAATCCTTTTGTGCATAATACCGAATAACGATGTCTACAGGCGCTTTGTGTTGATGAATTTATATTATACAAAATATTATTTGATACTTTAGGAACCCCAAAACTTAAAATGTTTATATAACTGGATGAGTTTTGGTGCCGTCTAGCGAAACAATGGTGGCATTTTTTTCATTTTTTAAAAAAAATAGTAAATTTATTTGGCATTTTGTGTAATATAAAGTGCACAAGTGAAATAAGTGTATTGTGTATTTTCTCTTTGACCCCAAGTCTTAATAAATAAGCTTAAATAAGGAGGCTTTTGGACGAATCGGGCAACTTGATTAAAATTATACTTGACTAATGGCAGATGCTGGCGCCAATGCAAAAAACTATAAATGAGTTACTGCATACATTATTATAATGTAAGAAAAAGCAACGAACAGTCATTCATCCTTTAAAAATACGTATCGGGAATGGATTATCTGTATGTAGTTTCAAATTTAAATTTTGTTTTTGTTAGATTGGAACAACTGATTTCTTTTATGGCGCGGGGCTTAAGTTGCACTTGTTATTTAAATTAAATACAGTACTCTTTTTAGTTATATCATGTATAGAGTGTATTGGGAATTTCATAATGGATGAAAACACCGAACAAAGAATTTCACTTAAATTTTGCATTGTTAATGGAATTTAGTTTTTGGAGTCCATGGAAATGTTACAGAAGGCTTGCGTTGAATCGACTTTACGAAAAACTCTAACTTATGTGTGGGACAAGGGTTCAAAAGCAGTCGAGATGTGATGGAAGATTTTTCTTGCTCTGGTAGGCCAACGTCTGCAACTGAAGTTAACATCGCAAAAGTGAAGGAAAAATCTGAAAATAACACTTTACTTTTAAAGACATTGCTGCCGATTTTTCCGTATTTCATGAGTCGAGCCGTATCATAATAATTAAACATTTGGTTTTAAAACATGTTGCCGCTCGGCTAGTCCTAAAAGACGTGAATTTTCTTTAAAACTTCAATCGCATGAGAGTCGCTGAAGCCATACTAGAACAACTCAATTTCGACAGACCATGAAACTTATTGTTATTGGTAATGAGACGTGGCGTGGGTTAAAGAGTTTGACATGCAAATTAATCAACAATCTGCGGAGTAGCGCTTTCCAACTGAACTGAAACCAAAAAAACACGCCAAACTCTTTCAAAAGTCAAAGCCATGTTGAGTGTTTTCTTTGAATATCGCGGTGCTGTTTTCTTGAAATTCGTGCTATAAGATCAAACAGTAAATACGAAGTTTTGTTTGAGCTTTATGCGGGGTTTAAGAAAGCAAACAAGTTTTCCTCGTGTTGGTCCGGGCTCCTTTGTAGATTAGACCATCTGCCTTCCTGCCAGGCAGCTCATAAAAGGCGAGCATAGGCTTACCATCACTAACGCAGGATGTCCTACTAGGTGGTAGAGTTTTGCAGCAATTGGCGCGAATTGGTACCACCGCATTATCTATTCCTGTCGCCATACCGTCAGTGCTTGCCGTTGACGTATTCCGTTCCGGAAGGTAAGGTAGCCGGTAAACTTACTTTTGCTCGAGGCTAACCATCCCGGCCTCAGTTTGGTAACGCACCATACCACCTTTGGTGTCTCTAGGCGGCGTTAATTTCTTATCATTAAAAAATCCGTCTACTTCTTTGTCTTCCAATATCATAAAGAAAAAAAGCAAATTCAACGAAAAAGTCCTCATTTGTGAAAAGAAAATACTTAGATTTTGAACCACGATATAATCCGCCTTCACACAGAACTATCTTTGTGGACGTATTTTCGAACAAACACTCAACAAATACGATCGAACAACCGCCATATTCATACCAGCAGAGTTTTTTCTTTTTCTTCAACTCAAATTACTCGAGAATAGACCTCAATTCCGAAACAGCATTTCAAAAATGTTTTTTTAGTGATTGAATTATTCATTGGCGTATGTGTATCGTTTTTGAAGAATCATGCTTTGAAGGGGATAAAACAAATTTTGATGGATAATAAGCAGTTTGAGTATTATTGATTTTACTTTATTGACAGAATAGTAGTATACTATTCATTTTTATTAGTAGCGTTTCGGTGGTAAGAGAAAATGTAACCTTTATAGATGCCATAGACATTACGCGTCGGTATTTTTTTGATGTAGGGCCTAATGTATAAAATCAACTGTCTGACGTACCTACCGGACCAGAAGATAAAAGTACCAAAGCACTCTAACGACAGTGGTCTTGTTAGTAACGTTCTATTTAACTTACGCTCGCAGTTGGTCTATTCTACACAGAGAACGTTTCAAATAAAATTGATGTTGCTGTTATGGTAATTTGACCGCCACGTTGGTCGAGGAGGCGTAAACGCCTAATACCATAAACTACCTGCGAGGCTAGGGTTCGATTCCCGACGGGTTCAGATATTTTTGATGAACATTTAGATGTCTAAGTATTGAATTGTTTCATCTTCCCCCGGTTCATTAAGTATTATTTTATATACAAATAAACCGGCACTGTTTCAAGGAATATATTTCTAAAAACTATATTATAAAAAAAATAATTAGCTAGTGTTGCTTTTACAACATCTGCAGGGCTATTGTAATTTAATGTAACTAACTTATAGGAAAAAAAAAACAAAAACAAAAAGTTTGGCGGTTAGTAATAATAATAAAATAAATATCCTTGGACAAGTTACAAAAATTGAAGGAAGTTAACAATTCTATTACATGGAAATACTTAAATAGATACCGGAATAAATTTAATAAACACCTAGTCCCGGAAATGCAGACCTCTAAATGTTCATTACCCAAATGTCTGCCCCACCGGAAATCGAACTCGAGCCTCGCGATTGGTCAGTGGGGTTATACGTATATAACCTCGACCAACGAGTCGGTGCGCTGTAATTTTAGTCCAACCTAAGATTTGACGATTTTGAAAATATGTTAAGTGAAACAGTGCAATTTTATTCATTGAGAATAACAAATGTCTATATTTCTGGGTCTGGATATTTATTAAATTTATTCTGGCATTTATGTAAGCATTCCTATATTATCTTACTACCAATGACAAACACCCGTATACACAATCATATATTTGATTACTTTGGTGTTAGATTCAATTTGTCTTTTCTGTCCAGGGATATTTATTAATTTATTATTTTAATGTTTATTAAGGTAAATTCATCTTCATGTCCTATACTGTTCTTTTGATTTGTAAAGTTTGAAACATTTTTCAAATACAACCGGTATTTGTATAACATATATTTATATATAATATCACAAACACATTTTAGTCATGCTAACAATAAGACTCTATATTTATCAGATGAGTTTAAATGTTTAAATGTATTTTTAATAAAAAACTTATCGATGTTTTAAACAAAAAAGTTACGGACATAAAACTTCAATCTGCGAGGTTTTTAACCGATTCTAAAAAGAGGAGGTTATATATTCGTCTGTTATGTTTTTATGTTTATGACTTTTTTATGGTATTGGAAGGCAAACAAGCAGACGGATTTCCCGATGGTAAGAGATTCACGCCCCCTAGAGACACCAAAGGTGGTAATGGTGTGTTGCCAACCAGAGACCGGGATGTTAGGCCTCGAGCAAAAGTAAATTTACCGGCTACCTTACCCACCAAACCGGAACACGTCATGACGTTATAGCGGCAGGAATATGCAAGGCGGGTGAGTCGGCGCGAAACTCTACCACCTAGTCAGCTATGCTTGCCTTTTACGAGCTGCCTGGCAGGAAGGCAGATGGTCTATTCTGCAAAGGAGCCCGGACCAACAACGGAAAAACGTTATTCGGCCTATAACTCACCGATTTATATGGTTCTTTTTTGAAAAGTGGGTCATGATTCTGAGGTCCCATATCAATTTTGTTATCATCCGACTAGTGGTATTTGATTATGTTTATCTAATAATGCATATTTTTAAGCACTTTTTGCAAAAACGTAATATTTAAATCGCGTTACCGTGTAAACGTGGTAATTAAATAAATGAATAATTAAATTTAAAAAAAATTAAATCACGTTTTGGCTGGTTTACTTCATTGAAATTATTACAATTATTCATATTTGGATGTTATCACAATTATTACATTACAAAAAAAAACATTGGTGGTGATTCTGCTGTTCACAAATAATACTTATTTTAGATGCAGGCTATTTTTTTTGAAATGAAACAAAAACAAAGGAGATGGAACATTTTAGACTTGTCAGATTAGTCCGGACAGGTCAAAATGTAAGGTTTTCAACCAACCTTTACCGACTGACACATTAAACTTCTCTAGAAATGTCGTGTACAAACTAATCTGACAGCACTAAAAATGTTTTGTCTCTTTCTATTACTTTCGTCGAAAAGAAATAGCAATAACTTAATTTAGTTAGTGCGCCACAAAATTACCACCATTATGTGTTATTCATATATCTAGGATAAGGTGTTTTCACTCTCTTAAAAACTCATTTGTTTCAGAGTCTAATATGAAACTTTAAAACTATAAAATACTAGCGGCCCGGTACGTGCCTCGTTACGTATAAGCTGAAATATTAAAAAATATATTGGAACATCAAATTCATTTATTCAAACAAAAAAATCTTTTATTAATTGATAGCTATTTTAAATTAACAATAAAAAAAATAAAAAAAAACAACAGAAAAAAGTTTCGAAATGACAGCACAAACCCCATCAGAAAAAAAGTTCAATTTGACTAGAAAATACCCATTAACCAAATAATCCGCCATTAATTGAATTCATTTGTGAACAAAAAATGTGATAAATATAGAACCGCTCTACCGATTTTATGCAAACTTCACATAGACCATATACCGAATAGTCCTAACAAAGTCTAAACATTTGGTTTTGATAGGTGAGAACGTTTTTGGGTTATAAAATTATAACGAAAAGTGGCATTGATTTTTATATATATATATGGATAAAAGAAAGTCGTATTAGTTACACTATTTATAACTTAAGAACAGTTGAACTGATTTGGCTGAAAACTGATGCGGAGATAACTTACAACCAAGAGTCGGACAGAACACACTTTTTATCCCATTGTATCCCATTTAATTTTTCCCATACAAACTGAAATAGTGAAACATGACTTAAAAGAGAGTGATAATACTTATGACCATAAATGTTATCACTCTCTTACTCAACTTATACTCACACCAAACTCATTTGTTTTAACATTGACAAAGCTTTACATTAATAGCATTTCAATGTAGGAGTTTGCACATGTAACAAATAACGTCACTACAAAGCGGTACAAATAAAAATTCAACGTTCAAACAAATGAAATTGTTGAATTTGTGATATAAAAGTGACTTGCTATTTGAGCTGAATTTTGGTAATGAGAATATTTCATTGCAGTTGAAAGACAATTTGAGGTAAAACATTAATGTAGTGGAAATAATAACGTCGTCACACATTAACCGCACTGACCTAGGGTTTGCAGCTCCAGTACGAATTAAAATGAGGTCAACATTAGAAGCCTATGCTTAAAGCGACTCCAATTATTTAATTACCTCATAGTGATTTAACAACTCTATTTTCGGAAAAAGGACCTTAGAGTCATGACCTACTTTTCAAAAATATAACCATATAAATCGGTGCATTATAGGCCGAATAATAGCGTCAAAGAAAATATAATACTTTATAAGAATAGACGGGACTTCATACAAAAAACAACAACACCAAATGTCAAAACGTTCTTCTTCTTCTTTTATAAATATGGCTTTCAATATCAAAACGTTGAAACCTTTCTCAGCCAACCTAACAAGTATCTACCAGTACTACCAACCTGAAGAAAAAATGATGGTGATGTGCAGTCTATTGTCAGTGTTTATTGATATCAATAAAAACTAAATTGTGTAGATAGGGTCCTATAAATATTATTTTTACTTTCATTGGTTTCTTTTGTTTAAACAAAAAATCAACGTTCAAACAAATGAATTCGTTGAATTTGTAATATAAAAGTGACTTGCTATTTGAGCTGAATTTTGGTAACGAGAATATTTCGTTGCAGTTGAAAGACAATTTGAGGTAAAACATTAATGTAGTGGAAATATTAACGTCGTCACACATTAACCGCACAGACCTAGGGTTTGCAGCTCCAGTACGAATGAAAATGAGATCAACTTTAGAAGCCTATGCTTAAAGCGACTCCAATTATTTAATTACCTCATAGTGATTTAACAACTCTATTTTCGGAAAAAGGACCTTAGAGTCATGACCTACTTTTCAAAAAAATAACCATATAAATCGGTGCGTTATAGGCCGAATAATAGCGTCAAAGAAAATATAATACTTTATAAGAATAGACTGGACTTCATACAAAAAAGAACAACACCAAATGTCAAAACGTTCTTATTCTTCTTTCATAAATATGGCTTTCAATATCAAAACGTTGAAACCTTTCTCAGCCAACCTAACAAGTATCTACCAGTACTACCAACCTGAAGAAAAAATGATGGTGATGTGCAGTCTATTGTCAGTGTTTATTGAAATCAATAAAAACGAAATTGTGCAGATAGGGTCCAATAAATATTATTTTTACTTTCATTGGTTTCTTTTGTTTAAACAAAAAATCAACGTTCAAACAAATGAATTCGTTGAATTTGTAATATAAAAGTGACTTGCTATTTAAGCTGAATTTTGGTAACGAGAATAGTTCGTTGCAGTTGAAAGACAATTTGAGGTTAAACATTAATGTAGTGGAAATATTAACGTCGTCACACATTAACCGCACAGACCTAGGGTTTGCAGTTCCAGTACGAATTAAAATGAGGTTAACTTTGTAAGCCTATGCAGGTCATACGGTAATTTTCTGTTTTTCGACACCCGACGCAAAACGTGGGGTGTTATAAGTTTGACATGTGTATACATGTGTGTCTGTTTGTGACGTCATAGTTCTTCTTCGGATTTAGAGACTGCTTTTTGTTTGCTCGAGATGTTTCTTAGTTATAATTATACGTTATTGCTATGTATAGTAATACATAGTATAGTTGTAGTACACACACACGCACGCAAGCACGCACGCACAGGGGGGGTGCGATCTCTCTCTCTCTCTCTCTCTCACACACACACACACACACACACACACACCGGCAGCTCAAACAGTTGGAGCATTCGGGAGCGAAAAATGTTCAAATCCTACCTGTAGTGACTTTTTTCTTTTTGTTTTAATTTCTAAACAGTAATTAATCTTCTATTACTAGAAATCATAGATTAGAGATACATACTGAGAGCATTCTCACTGGTTCACCAACAACCAACCTCAAACACTGAACTTATGTATTTTTTAAATATTAGTAAAATATATAGTTAGAGAAATTTCACGTACAATTTTTATTTGAAAATATAAAAAGTCAACATCGTATTATGGTTGAAATGTAAATTATTCTTTGTGCAGCTAAGGAACGGCTCTGGGACAGGAACGTGAGACACATTCATAGTACGCATTGTTTAAGGCACTCGCTCAAATAAAAATGGAAAATGCTTTGGTAAATTTAATGTAATTTGGTGGAAAATCTTATGTGTCATGATTAGGGACATAACAACAGTAAATTTGTTTGTTTGACTTTAAATAACAAAACAATACTGGCTGTAATCTTGTTTTATGTTAAAGGAAAGGGTACCTAGTATTTAAAAAAAATACAATCATAAACAGAATTCAAAAACCCCGACAAAACCGACCTATAATGTAGTTAAGCACTATTTTGAATATAACATTTTATATGATCGCCTCTGTGGTCTAGCGGTCCAGGGTCGGACTAGACTTCTTGAGATCCCAGGCAGGGCCGTCTTAGATTATGCTGGGGCTCTTGGGCACAAAACAACTTGGGGCCCTTCCGCACACAATAATTTGGGGCCCTTTTGGAATGTAAAGAAGTCAAACTTTATAATTTTTTTTCACTATGTTTTTTGGGTAATCAATTACATTATTTTATTACAATATGTTATTAATAATATTGGTATGCTGCTGTTTTTTTGTGATTACAATAATAGTTTCTTTTGGGATTTCTGTTGAGCAACGTCTTCTATTAAATCTTCAAACTCAATTTTCGGAAGAATGCCACTTTCTATGCTCATAATTATTGACAAATTAGTAAGTCGTTCTTAAGCTGCAAAATTGAATGCTCAAGAAATAGGGCAACGAAAAAAACGTAACGCACACAGCCAAAATATTTTAGGTTAATATTTAGTGAAATAGTCGATCCTTCGGGCCCTCTGAATATGGGCCTGGGCACTGGCCCCGTGTGCCCTTATGGTAAAGACGGTATTGATCCCAGAATCGGTTCCTTGGGTAGCCAACAAAAAAAATTAGGAAATGTAAATTTTCAATTTTCTAATAAAAATAACGTTGCCTGGAATTGGATATGTGCCTGGTTGACTTCTGGCTTGCCACCTATCACATTGTGGGACTTAGTGTATTGGGCAGTCATGGGGGCACTGGTTGTGCCTCTTGCTAGCCTTTTAGGGATATTACCAATGCATTCTGTAAAAATCATCTGTATCACGTAAAATTTAAAACAAAAAGTAGCAAATGTGCTAACTTCAGGAGTTATAATGCACACTTACAATACAAATACACACACATACCACACACACATAATATCAAATTGGTATATACAATATTAGTATGGTTTATGCATCCCTTAATTTTTTTATAATTTTGATATAGTATCGGTTTCGATGTAATACAATTATTTTGAAATTACCGCTAAACATGTGTATATATTTTAAGTGCGACTAACAACTATATGTATTCATTTGGAATTTATATGATATCATGGAATTCATATGTTTTATTTTTAAACCCCTGCGAAAAAAGAGGGATTTTAGAAGTTTGACGTTCCTGTGTGTGGTGTGTGTGTGTGCAACATAACTTTTGAACGGATTGACTGATTTTCATACGGATTTTTGCTTGAAAGCTAACATGATTGAGATATTTCTTAGCTACATTTAATGCACATTTTGTCGGTGTTATTGAATTTTTTTCATTTCATTGCAAAGAAAGGTTCTGGACTGGCGGCCCCGCACCGGAGGACGTAGTGTTGGGCGACCTCCCACCCGGTAGACTTATGATCTGGTCAAAGTCGCGGGGAGTCGCTGGATCCAAGCGGCTGGTGACCGTGACTCGTGGCGCTCTTTGAGGGAGGCCTATGTCCAGCAGTGGACGTCCTCTGGCTGATTATGATCATGATGATTTCTAGATCTGGGTGTTAGTTAAATATTAGTAATGTTGATTAACACCTCATTACACAAGCATATCATTTGCTTATTTTGAGCGTCAGACTTAATTTGTGTTATTTGTCCGGAGATATTTATTTAATAAATAAATTCGTAAGTATGGCTTTTTATAGTATCTTAATACAATTTTATTAACTAATTTTCTGTTATTCTGATTAGTCCAATGTGTTATGTGAATTTTCGTGACACACGTTTAACGTAACTATGTGAAAGCACATGCAAGCGGCATTTTAAGCGGCGGCGGAAACCTTTGTAGAACAAAGAACTAGAAATTGCATAAAGCGAGGAAGAAAAGCGCTTTATTGTGCTATACGAGATAATATATTATTATGCTCAAATGCAGTCTAGTGGTCTGGTGTTGGCGTTGATTGCATGAGGACCCGGTTTCGATTCCCGGGTAAGGCAACTCAAAATGTGTGTTTTTTTTTAAATTTTCTAATTACAATATATATATGGGTTCGGGTACAAAGGTAGTTTTTAAAACAGCAACAGTAAGTAACCACAATCAACGGCCGACCTTCACGTTTCACGGAGATGCTCTTGTCCACGTCTGAATTCTCTGAACCACGAATACACAAAGTCTGGCAACTCAAAAAGATACTTAAGTCGCAACGAAAATCGTAAAGAATCACTAAGCGAAAATTCCAAAAAAGGTGTTTAAAATTTTAGACAATGTTCAGTACATGTAATAATAGATATCCACACGAAAAATAACGTAATGAAAATGACTTTTGGTTTTTTCGACTGACTTCATACAGAATAAATAAATCCATTTTGACTCAAATTAAAAAAAAAACAGTGAAAAAAGATACTTAACATTTGAAGGAAACAAACTAATTATTTGATATTTTTCAAACAATTTGACAGCGGTCTTCAATTATTTTTTTAAAGTGAATTATAGGAAGAGATTATTAAATATAAAAAAAAAACATATAGTTTACGTTATTTTGCACGTATATATCTTCTATTACATATTATACTGAACACGGTATTAAAATTTATATACATATTTTGGAAGACCCTTACATGTTTTGTCAGTTACTTTATAGGAATGTATGATACGTCGTACCTGCTAGGTTATTGAGGAGCATCATAAATACAATTTTCTGAAATTTGTGAGGACGTTCAAACGCACCCTTTGATATTACAAATGGCGAGTTACGCCGCAATCTCAGAGCAATAAGCTTTCAACCGGAGGGTACGTACGTCAGGGAGGGATAACTTAGATATCCATGATCATAGAAATACATCCGTCATTTAAATACCAAAAAATTGTTCTGATTGATATTGGTCCACGTAATCAACATAAAGTTCATTTTAATTAATCAGAACGCTTTGTGCTCATTGTGAAATTATAAAGGCGCGTTCTGATTGGTTGAAATGAACTCGGTACTCGTTTGATAAAATTAACAGACCGAACATACTTATACTACAGATATGTATTACAGGTACTAGGTAATAATGTAAAAATATTATTTTTTTATTAAATGTCTCAAAAAGTAGGAGATTATCAATTCGTCTGTACGTTTCTTTTATAGTCTAGTCAACAAGTGCCTTTTTGGTCAACTTTTTTCAGCAGTCTCCGAAAATTATGATTGAGGTGTCGTTCGATTCGGAATGGCATCTAGATAGTTTTCGAAAAACAATGAAGTTCCGCAAATAAAAATTACAAAAGTTATTAACAATTAACCAAAAAAAAGGTGGGGTTTAGTTTTTTTGCAAATATCTCATAAACTAATAAAGATTTTTAAAATTTGAAAAAAGATTCAGAAAAAAGAGAAAATTTCCTAAAAAGGCTTTGACTTCCGGAATTGTAGGACTAATATTTATAAATTTCTCAGAGGGTTGAAAATACGCCCGAAAATGGGTACTCCGGCTTGCGCAAGCCACGCCTCCTTCGGACATTTAATGAATAAATACTATTTAAACTTATTAAATATGAAAATTAACATTTGAAAAAATTCAGGTGCCAACAAGACAGATCAATAAGCAATAATCCGTGGTCAAAAAATTTTTATCACGATTTTTCAATAAGTTATCTATTAATTAACTAACATTTTTTTGTAGCACGAACATTAACATTGCAAGTGCGATAATTGTTCAACTATTAAAATAGGAATTTTTTCTTTTCGTGGAGCTATTTCTCAAAGGTCTTAGAATAGATTCCAGTTGGAAAAATAAAAAAAATTGTAAATTTTCATTTTGTAATTAACAATTTACGTAGGTGAAAAATTATAAAGCTTTATTAATTTTTTTCTTATTTTACTTATTGTTACAAAAACAGACATGCTTTTTTTTAAATTTTTTTTACTAGTTTTTATTTACTTTTTAAATTTTCGTTGTCCGTAATTTCGTCATTCTTGCCTGGCTTTTCATCCTTAAAATTATTATAATTTATAAACTAGCATGTGGTTTAGCGGTCCGGGTGTTGGACTTTATATTCTTTTATTAATATTGGGCCTACAAAAATATGTAAGATATTAAAAAAAACATTTTTAACCTAATTTCATTAAAACAAAAGAAATAAGATCCTCGTATCGCTATTTGCAATAATCAAACAATAATAGAATAATTGATTCGTATTGTACTGAAAACATGGAAAAAAGGAATAACTCAGTTATGTGCTTAGAATATTGCTGTTTTTGCTGGTTTGAGAATTGGAACTCCTACTAAAATTCAATCGCCTCTGTGGTCTAGCAGTCCAGCATGGGACGTGACTTCTTGAGGTCCCGGGTTCAATCCTCGGGTCAGGCAAAAAATTAATTAGGAAATGTGTATTTTAAGTTTTCTAATAAAAATAACCTTGCCCGGGATTGGATATGTTCCCGGCTATCGATAGGCTTGCCACCTATCACATTGTGGGACTTAGTGTCTTCGGCTAGTCGTGGGTGCCCTGTTTGTGCCTCTGCTTATCCCTTCGGGGATGACTTCATAATTTTTATGAGACCATTATTTATATACAAATACAAAAATTTTATACTTTCGACTGAAAAAAACAGAAAACGAGGGAATACAGGCCGCTTGTGTAAACTTATTACCTACCTGACCCTTGAGCACGGAACACGAAATTGGCGAGCAACGACGCTATATCAGCAGGATTAGGAAGATAAAGCGTTGGGCCGATCCAGAGTGTTGTAGCACAGCCCTGCCAAACTTGCTGCTGAGTGACATAGTACGAAAGGCCATTTAAGGTGGCCGCTTATTCAGAGACTGGATTGGTAACAATTGCCTTAACAACATAAACCTACAGTATCTTCACGTCCATATCCCCGAAGGGGTAGGCAGAGGCACAACCAGGACACCCAGGACTAGCCGAAGACACTAAGTCCCACAATGTGATAGGTGGCAAGCCTATGGCCAACCGGGCACATTTCCAATCCCGAGCAAAATATTTTTCATTAGAAAATTGGAAAAACCCAATTTTCTTTTTGTTCCCCGACCCGGGATTCGAACCCGGGACCTCATGCAGTCAAGACCAACAACTGAACCGCTAGCTACAGCACCACAAAAAACCAACACAGGCATTGGTAATGGCTTGTAGTGGCTTGATGTCATTGTAAAAAGCACGTGTACAAATGGAAGCACTTTTCGAGATGTTAAAGCATCATTCACACGGTAGTAATCACGCCCCTATCACGCTTTCCACAAAGGTGACCTGGGTGGAAACTTTGAAACATTAAAATTTGGATTAAATCTTCGTTCCACACGAATGCAAACCAATATTTACAGCGACTGTTTTAACCCTTGTGGAACCCCTTAAAGACCGAACGAAGTGAGAAGTGGGAAGACTAGTAAATGTGGGACCAAATCCAAGTTTAAATGTAAGGAACAACTGGAGTAAACGCCAGCATAATGACTGGTAAAATCATTCATTGACCTAGCTTACTAGTGGCCATTATTAACAACCTATCTATGATAAGAGATCGTGCTATCTTAGATCAGTTGCCTGGTAACCACTGTTATTTTCCAACAATTAACAGAAATATCGTATCAACAAAACTCTAAAAGGCCTATATTTATCTGTATATATGTTAGTAATATTGGCCGTAGATCATCACGGGCGATAGGATCACTTTCTTACCCTGAAAAATAATAAAATAAAACAACTTGTTATTTTACGATTCGAAAAAACATCGTAAATATTAATATTCGTGTATACTTAAAGGCAAAAACATTTTGTATTTAGTTTGCTCCTTCAAAGGCTTTGAACGTTTATTTTAGATGAAACAGAAATTTAGCTAGAAATAATATTACAAAATGTTTCTAGCATTAATATTTGTATCCATTTCAAGTTAAATACACGCCTGAGAATACTATATTAAAGACTTGCATTCTACTTAAAGATCTTGACTATAACTGAGGGCAACATGACGTCTACTGTTGGTTTCACACCGCTCAGCACAATATGCAACAAATAGGAAACATATTTCTCACGTGGCTCTGTATTGCACAATGGACCTTGGTTTACGTTGTTTATTATGACTGGTACCAAGGGGCTAATATTATAATATTATATAGTATTCCTCTTTGTAGTTTACAATCTATTGCTATGTTAGTAACATACCATACATACCCCAGTAGACAGTGCCCGGCATAAAGATAAGGCCTGGTTGGACATCCGCCAAGGGCACAGGATAAAAAAGGGCGTCTCCACATCCACATTCACTGAAAATTCCCTAACTTTAGCAAGAAAAGTATAAGATATAGAAAAATATAAAAGTATATAGAAAATATAAAAGTATATATAGGTGTACGAGTGTTGTGTCAAGAGTCTCCGAAACCGGTGTAAGTATCTTCACGCCCATATCCCCGAAGAGGTAGGCAGAGGCACAACCAAGGCACCCACGACTAGCCGAAGACACTAAGTCCCACAATGTGATAGGTGGCAAGCCGGTGTGTTTGTATGAAAAGGGTAATGAATGTGTCAGACAGGTTTGTCAGGATCCTGAGATCTGGTACTGGATACTCTCTGCCTACCCCGTTAGGGACTTGGCATGAAGATGTGTTGGCATATGAACAAAATGGTTATTTCATTATATTTTTCGTAGAGTCCATGACAAATTTCCGCGTTACTGAAAAACAAAGAAAGACAGATTTATTATTTTATTAAATTTAAATTTCGTTTGAGTATGTACAATAATAAAATTTATTATAGCTCGCTTTATGACTTTAGCTACTCGTAACTAATAAAAAGTTTTTAGATAAACACTAATTGGTTTTCATTTTAAAAATGCTTAAATTTTAGAAACGGTTGGACTTTGAAATTATTTTGTAAAACTACTTAGTTTGTTTTAAAATTATTTTTTAATTTAATGACATACAAGTTTATTTTTAGTTTCTTGTATAATTTAAATATTTATTAATGGTATTAATAAAAATACTTGATAATATATTTATAAATGATCCCAGATTAGAGGACCACAATCCTTTTGAATACTGTCAACATTACTCTCGTTTACTTTTGAAAAAATGTTGAAGAACCGTCTTAAGATAACGATATATCGACGTTACGCACCAAAATTTTCGTTTTTGGTTGTTTTTCTGATAAACTAGTTATATTAAACTATCATTGCTCAAAAGATCCTGTAAAAGTAAAATCGGCTAACTAATACTGTTACTTTATAGTAAAGTATCTTCACGCCCATATCCCCGAAGAGGTAAGCAGAGGTACAACCAAGGCACCCACGACTAGCCGAA
>NJDC01001526.1:252801-290945 GCA_002245475.1 Calephelis virginiensis
TACGCACCAAAATTTTCGTTTTTGGTTGTTTTTCTGATAAACTAGTTATATTAAACTATCATTGCTCAGAAGATCCTGTAAAAGTAAAACCGGCTAACTAATATTGTTACTTTATAGTAAAGTATCTTCACGCCCATATCCCCGAAGAGGTAAGCAGAGGTACAACCAAGGCACCCACGACTAGCCGAAGACACTAAGTCCCACAATGTGATAGGTGGCAAGACTATCGCCAACCGGGCACATTTCCATTCCCGACCAACATTTTTTTTATGAGAAAATTGGAAAAATCCAATTTTCTTTTTGTTGGCCGACCCAACAAAAAGAAAATTTAAAGTTCTTTTAGTTTATTTCTTGTAAAGGGTTTGAATTTGATTTGACTGCTTCAACCGTCGTCGTCGACGAGAAGGCGAACTAAATTTGTTTATGAAATGATTATGCATCCTAAAAGCTTCTAAAAACACTAAAGAGCCTCATTATTCATTTGCTAAAAGGAATTTGCATAGCGTTAATGGACAATATTATTACCAAAAAGGGTTTTATACAGCGATATTTCATAGCGAAAGACCATGGTATGAGAGCTAATAATTTATTTTGGAAAAGTTTGAAATTTGAGAATACACCTAGCAGAATTTTTTTTATTTTTATTTTTGTGCCAAAACATAGTATAAATAGCTCGATATTTAGAGCGACGTAGGGAATGGATGTAAATGTTGTCTGTTATGATTTTTTATGGATTTTCACGCCCATATCCAAGAAGGAGTTGGCAGAGGCACAACCAGGGCACCCACGACTAGCCAAAGACACCAAGTCCCTAATGTAATAGGTGGCAAGCCTATAGGGAACATTATTTTATTAGATAATTGAAAGAAAACATTTTCAAATTTTTATTGTTACCCGACCAAGAGATCGAGTCCGCGACCTCAACAAATCAAGTCCGATGCCTGGCCGCTAGACCACAGAGACGATTTTTAAACATGTGACTTTTGTATCAGTCACGGGAAAAGAGATTAAATTAAAATATTTTAAAACTTAACATGACAAATTTACTCGTATTTGACATAAATCATCTCTTTTCTTATTAATAAAACAGAATTTTGAGGTCATCTGACTGTTTTTTTTTTTAAAGTAAAACGTACACAAAAGTGGGCTAATTAAACTTGCACAATAAGGCCTTCAATCCCAGCCACAGGACTGCGATTAACCTGTAACATCTATAGTGTCTATAGGCCACCGTTATCTTTTACCATCAGAAGAAAAAAATACAACGGTATCTTCACGCCCATATCCCCGAAGAGGTAGGCAGAGGTACAACCAAGGCACCCACGACTAGCCGAAGATACTAAGTCCCACAATGTGATAGGTGGCAAGCCTATCGCCAACCGGGCACAATTCCAATCCTGACCAACATTATTTTTTTTATTAGAAAATTGGAAAAATCCAATTTTCTTTTTGTTGGCCGACCCGGGATTCGAACCTGGGACCTCATGCAGTCAAGTCCAACACCCGGACCGCTAGACCATAGAGGCGAATAAAAAATACGGACGTAAAAATACTGACAGAAGTAACTTTACCGTTTGATTTAATGGTCCATATTATTCTAACATTTGATAAACATCTTCCGAACTCGAAAGTATTATACTCCTTAAAATACATTCCTTCCTTAAAGTTCACATAATTGAAGATCATTCTGATCACGTATCAGGAGCTATGTCGTTAGCAGACAGTCCGATAAAACGGAGTTCGGGAGTTGATTCAAATTCCTCAAATATTTACATTAAATTCGGGAAAGTTCTTATTTTACCAAATTAAAATCACCTTACTTAGGAAAATTCGTTTTTCTTTTCCTGTTAATTGTTTTTGTATAAGACAACTAAACATCTACTACAGACTAGTTATCATTGCTTAACTCGTACATGTATCTTTATGCCCATATCCCCGCAGATGTAGGTAGAGGCACAACCATAAACCTACAGTTTCTTCAGGAACATATCCCCGAAGGGACCAATTTTTTCGATAAATAACTAATAATTTTAAAGTACACATTTTTCAGAAAGAGTAACGACTTTCATGATGCTAAGAGTTGAATCTGTCTATACAAACGACTTTTCTTATGAAAGTGTCTTCACGCCTATATCTCCGAAGAAAAGGCAGAGAAGGCAGAGGCACAACTAGGGAACCCACGACTAGCCGAAGAAACTAAGTCTCACAATGCGATTGGTAGTAATCGACAACCACGAACATATCCAATCCCGAGCAACGTAATCCTTATAAGAAAATTGAAAAAACAGCTTTTCTAGTTTTTTAGTTGCCCGACCCGGGGACTTCGAGAAATCAACTCCTACGCTAACCGCTAGTCCACAGAGGCGATTAATTAGTGTCGCACTAAACAACTTTTAGGGTACTGCGAAATCAAGGTTTATAGGTGTCTGTTAAGTGATTATTCGCCAATAGCGAATGGATTTCGATAGTTCTTTATGCGTGATCTACTTTTTGTTATCCGTTATTCAAAGTAGGAGTAAGCTTGTACCATGGATGCTCGTCAACAATACGAATACATAGAAATTCTTAAATAGACAAAGGAAGAAATTCAAATAACACACATAGACATTGAAATCAGACTAGCTGAATCTAGCTAGCTAGCTAGCTGTTTATTGCATAAAAAACACGTTGTACCCTTCCCCTTGATCAATTCGGAGTTAAAATCATAAATCAATTTGCAGTTAGTAATAGTTCCACTTCACTTAGTTTACTAAGTCCCACAATGTTATAGGTGGCAAGCCTATTGCCAACCGGGCACACATCCAATCCCGAGCAACATTTTTTTTATTAGAAAATTGGAAAAGCCAAATTTTCTTTTTGTTGCCCGACCCGTGATTCGAACCTGGGACCTCATGCAGTCAAGTCCAACACCTGAACCGCTAGACCACAGAGGCGAAACTGTAGTTAACAAATTTAGTTAAATAGAAGAAGTAAGTAAGTATCTTTATGAACAAATCCACGAAGAGGTAGGCAGAGACACAACCAAGATACCCACGACTAGCCGAAGGCACTAAGGCCGACAATGCGAGAGGTAGCAAACCTATCGTCAACCGGGCACATATCCCAAACCGGGCAACGTTATTTTCTAATTTTTTTTGTTGCTCGACCCGGGGATCGAATCCTGGATCTCAATAACTCACAGACTACAGAGGCGGTACCTGGTTAGATAGTTTAAAGCCATTTCGATAAATTGACTTGTAATAATCGTATGTTAAGTATTTTAAACGAGTTTCTATATAAAGGTCGCTGTTTTGAATAGTATTTGGTTTAAAGAATAACATTTCAGTGAAAAGGTAGCTCAAAGTGTGCATCTGATGTATGTTAAATATAGGTCGGGGTGTAAAATGCTATGTCGGCAGCGTCCAACCACTGGCACGACTTGAATGCGCCGTAATGAAGCGATGTTAACTGGCTGAAAAGTTTTAATTTAACTAAAAAGCATCTCGTTACCGCCGATTAGCTTATGTACGGAAGTAAACGGAACTCGTGTTTATTTTATTTTACAAAATAGTAGCGATCCGGACTGGCTTTGCTCGGGGATGGATCATAATTATTTAATAAATAAAAAATATTTCTGAAAAACTTTCACAATTTAACCCCAAAGTTAGCAGTTTATGCGCTTGTGCTATGGGTGTTAGGGTAAAAACTGCGTTAAAAGGCACCCGCGCGGCTTCATACAAAAGTGTCCCGTTACGGGAAGTCGCGCGGGAAACCGTCGCGGGGAGGTACGCTCCGCGCCTGCGCAATTCAGTCCGTCTCTTCGCGACGCGACGGTTGCCGTTGCGGCGGCACTCGCGCACCCGCCGACAGGAGCGCCCGTGGCAGTGTTACTAGGCGCACTGTAATTATGGTAAATGCACCGTAATCAACACTACTTGACCATCTACCGTCGAAACCTGACAACGGTGACAAAATCTACCGAAATTTTTAAACAATTTAATTATTCCTAAAAAGTTTATTTATTGCCAGCATCTCCATTGTTTATGTAACTGATATAGCTCTTACTTCGAGATTGTTGATTTTAAAATACGGTTCCAGTTTTGAAAATAATTCGTCATAGACTTCAACGGTCCGAAAAATTTTAAAATACTTATAAAATAAATGTTCATTTTTACTTAAGTTACTAAACTTTACAACAAATTACCGCAAAGAAACCTAGATTCAATGAAAAGGCTCACTGGTTGTAGTTTTTTTTGTGCTAATCGTACTTTTGCTAGGTAATAATATATTAAGTTCTCCATCGATAAGGCAAACATGCACTCTGTTAAAATTTAACTGGAGACTTTGTGTAATTTGTTAATAAATTTGAATGTAAGTTGACAAAACGAAAATGTTTTTTTTATTTAATTAATAAAAAAACAATTATTTGTTGTTACGGTCAGATGCGACGAAGTTCGCAGTTAAAACATTATTAATAACTAGCTGTTGCCCGTGTGGTCCAACAGTAACAGTATTGCGGGATAAAATCTATCATATGTGATAATCCAAGTTACCCTCTATGTGTGTACTAAATTTCATGAAATCGATTCAGTAGTACTTAAGTGAAGGAATAACAAACAAACGTACAAACATTTGCATTTATAATATTAATAGGATAAAGTAAAAATATTCATTATACACTTAAATACTGTCAAAACGACTTTTTTGGCGATTTATAAAAAAGATTTTGTTACAACTTAAAAGGTTTAAATTTTCAGGTATACCATAAAAATATCATAACACTTCGACAAACGTACTACCATTAAATCTATTTGTGATAACTGGAAATCCGTTCAGTAAGTTTTGGTTAATCGCGAACATATAAATAGATGCGGTCGGGAACTTGAATATTAAACTGCTAAACTGGAATCCATATATCTTTAGCACATGCATATTGTTTGTCTATTAGTTCGACTGAACCCAATTATCTATCCATCGCCTCTAGGGTCTAGCAGTCCAGATGTTGGCCTTGACTTCATGAGGTCCTGGGTGCAGTTCCCTGGTCAGGCAACAAAGAGGAAATGTGGTTTTTCCAATTTACTATTTAAAAAAATGTTGCTCGGGGTTGGATGGGTGCCCAGTTGGCTATAGGCGTATCACCTATCACATTGTATGACTTAGTGTCTTTGGCTAATCGTGGGTGCCCTGTTTATGCCTCTGCTTAACTCTTTGGGGATATGGGCGTGAAAACACTTAATCACTTTTTTTACATATAGACAGATGCGGTCGGAAACTTTATAATATTAAACGGCTAATATGGAACCCAAATATCTATAACAAATGCACATTGTTAGTCAATTAGCTCGACTAAACCCAATTAGTTATCCGTTCAACGGCTCGCAGCCATTATATGCCTTTTAAAAAAAGAAAAATAGGATAGCACAAACCAAGAAGTCAATTACATTTATTTGTTTGGCCTTTTCATATTTAATGCTTAAGTAAAAACGGTTGGACTAAACGAAATATGGTTTTAAAGGTGTAATATGCAAAGTGCAAGAACTCAAGAACATGAAAGTTTGATGAGATGGATGTGGGGCGTTACTGTGCCAAATCGTATTCCTGAGGAGCACGTCAATGGTAGCTTCGGTGTACGTGACGATACTACAGGAGACTTCGCTAACTCCGCCATGTTGGGAAACCACTCCGAAATATATTTAGTCTCAGGAATGCATTTCGATCTAGTTAAACTGCTTTTTATTAATCATTAAATATTTAGTTAAAAATGTTCCAGTGTATTTCCTAATATAAGATTATTATTAGGTACTATAATAAATTAGTATTTTAGCCGACTAAAAGAAGTTGTATACTTAGCAGTATTTTTATTGTGTTTATTAGGCGATTAATCCGCCCATTGTTTAATGATTAAGATGATAAAAATTTAACCCCCGACGCAAAGAGAGGGGTGTTATAACTTTGACGTGTCTGTCTGTCTGAATGACTGTCTGTCTCTAACATCACAACTCCAGAACGGATGCAGTGATTTCTATTTAGTTTTATCGTGTTAAAGGTTACTTATGTGGAAATGTTCGTAGACACGTTTTATGAAAATCAGTTGAGTCGTTTCAAAGTTGTGGGGGGTGAAAGTGGGGATATTTTTTAATTTTTTAAAGGGTAATTAGATCTTGTGTCGGGGGTTTATTAAATTTTAAAATTAATAGTTATTATAGGGTAAGTCATGTTTCTGAGGTGTAGTAATAAAATGTTAAAATCATAAAATTGTTTTTAATATTTAACAGAATGTAGGTATTTTAAGTGACATACATAATTAAAATCAGGTCTTTATCATAATCTAACTGTGCCCGCGCCTTTGCCTGTATGGAATTTAATATCCTGAAATAAAATTAGACTGACTTAATACTTATTACATAAGTAAAAGCCCCATCAACATTGGTCCAGGCGTTTCCGAGATCAGCTGGAACAAATAGACAGACAGACCGCCAGTCAGAAAGACAAAAATATAAAATAGGCGTAAAAGGCGTTTGTTTTTATATTTTCACAGCGCATGGATTGTACAAGTTATAGGGTCATTATTTTGATCAGGTTAGCATCAAAAGTGTATGGGAAAATAGTTGAAAGAAGGATGCAAGGGATGTTCGATGGAACATAGTGGGAGGTTCAAGGCGGTTTCAGGTCTGGAAAAGGATGTACGGATCAAGTGTTTTCGCTCCGCAACATTGTAGAGAAGCATCTGGCTGTTGGTCAGAGGGTTTTCTGCGGTTTTTTGGATCTCGAAAAAGCGTTTCATAGGGCATATATAATCTGGCAAAATGTCCCAAAGTTCCTTAGGTACAAAGGAACTTTGGGACATTTTGCCAGATTATGGGATAGTAGGGCCCTGCTGCGTGCGGTGCAGTCAATGTATTTAGACTGTAAAGCATGCGTGCGGGTGGATGGCAACATATCGCCTTGGTTTGATGTTAATATTGGCGTCAAGCAGGGTTGTGTGTTATCAGCACGCTTGTTTATCTTTTTGGACAAATGTTTCAAAGGTTAAGATCATTGAATGTGGGAATGCGTATGGTTGACCAAGTGGTGAACTGCCTGCTTTATGCAGATGATGTACTTTTGGGCTCTACACCATCTGAGCTGCAAACACTGGTCACAGTTATGGAAGGAGATTGTAAAAAATTGGCTTACATTTGAATGCAATGAAAACCAAAATAATGAATGGTGTTTGAAAGAGACGTAGCCAGAACGGATGTAAGAGTTTTGGTTGATGATGTAGTGCTGGAACAAGTGAATGAAATTGTATATCTTGGTTGTGCTTTTAGCAGGGATGGAAGGTACACCGCGGATGTAGAGAGGAGAGTGAGTGCAGGGAAAAGTGTGAATGGAGCGTTGGGTAAGCTATTCCAAAGCGAGGTTTTGAGTAAAAAAGCTAGACTTGCTTTGCATAATTCTGTGCTTATTCCAACGTTGTTATGGAAGTGACAGTTGGGTATGTCAGTAAGAGCATGAAAGTAGTATAAATGCGGTCAAAATAAGAGCACTACGGAAAATCTGGGGTGTAACGCTCGCTGACTGCATTTGTAACAGTGAGATACGAGAAAGAGTGGGATTGAAAGAAAGTGTTGGTCTTAAAATGTGAAAGGGCATGCTCCGCTGGTTCGGTCATGTGGAAAGAATGACAGATGAGAGATTGACAAAGCAGATATACAATGCGAATGTGGATGGATGTAGGTACCCGGGGAGACCAAGGCTGACATTTCACGATCAGATCAATCGGATATTATCCGAGGGTGGTGTCAAGAGTCTCAGAAACCGGCGTGTTTGTATGAAAAGGGTAATGATTGTAAAGGAAGCAAGACAGGTTTGTCAGGATCGTGAGCTCTGGCACTCGATACTATCTGCCTACGACGTAAGGGACTTGGCGTGAAGATATCTATATATGTTTGTACATTTAATTTATTTGTATATTTTTTTGCTTCCGTTGTAATATTATAGCAAGTATATTTTGTACTATTGTAGTGTATATTTTTAGGTAAAGAAGGAAAAAATGCACATTGCTTTAACAGACGTAACGTTGCCAACCTAAGCTAGTATGGTGAGCCTAAAGTAAGTTAAGTTATCAGAAATCGACACTCTATACCTCACAAGGGATTTAGCATGAAGAAATTGGACTTCAGCTTGTACTAAAAGCCCTGAATTAATTTAATTTTAAAATATCATAATTTCATAAAAAAATAAGAAGAGAATTCAACTTTGTGCAAGACAATTTTCTTGTTCGTTTTCTAATGACTATTTCTAATTAATTCAAGTATAAAAATGAAATATTCGCCTCTGTGGTCTAGCGGTTCAGTTGTTGGACTTGACTGCATGTCAACCCAGGTTCGAATACCAGGTCGGGCAACACAAAGAAAATTTGGTTTTTCCTATTTGCTAAAAAAAAGTTCCCTGGGATTGGATATGTGCCCGGTTGGCGATAGGTTGACATCTAGCACATTGTGGGACTTAGTGTCTACGTCTTGTCGTGGGTGCCCTGGTTGTGCCTCTGCCTACCTCTTCGGGGATATAAGTGTGAAGATACTACTAAAAATAATTACATACAAACTTAATAAGAGAGAGTTTAACTTTGTACAAGAAAATGTTCTTGTTACCTTTCCAATGAATATTTCTAATTAATTCAAGCACAAAAATGAAGTTGCAAACAGCCTTCGACGCTCCGTTCAGTTTTTTGCAGAACATTTTTCCGGAAGCAGTCGGTAATTTGTCTCTATTCAAACAAACGCTGCCTAATGTCCGGGTATTTTGCAATGTTTGTGTAGTTTTAGAACTGGGGAATGTGTTAAAACGGAAAAATAAGTAGAAACGTGAATAATTTATTTCCCATTAATGTGGATGTTAAAAGTTAGTTTTAGAAAGTTGTTGCTATTTATCGTATCATACATATTAGTACAGTAGTTTTAAATTATGCGCTTTGGCTTTATTCCTCAATCTTCGGAATTCCGAATGTATTTTAAATATATATCTATTTAAAGTGCTGTTCTTACATATTAATCATTTCGCTTAAATTTGGATTAGGTCAGCCAATTTAAAAATAACAGTATAAAGTATTAAAAGAGTAAAAAGTGTAACGCCGATGCGTATAATTTTAATAGTAGTACTGTACATGCGAAAGTGTGTTTATCCTTCTTCTGCTATGATTTCTGTACCTCAGATATTTTTTACCTATAATAGGCACCAGACTTTCACAAAGATGCAAAACTAAGTTTGCCTGACAACTTAAACAAAATGTATTGTCGATTAAGTGAAAGTGGACAATAAATAAATATTATTCTTATTATATAAATAAAGTAAAATAAAATTATATTGCAAAAATAAAATGTTGTAAATATAATATTCTTTTACGTCATAAAGGTGCAATTTTCATGGAAAGGTCATGTTCAACTCTTATATTTTTTATGTTTGTTAATTATGTTCTCCTTTATATCAGGACATATTTATTTTTTTTAGTTGAGATATTCCTATTGCAACCAAATCTAGATCTGAGGATAGAATCACAGGGAAATCGAGAAAAAATCCAAACTTTTGTGTACATATTTTACTGCTCATAAATTATTTATAAATTTAAACAGCCTAGAAGTCTCCTGACACCACGGACTTTACAGGAGCATCGCTGTCCTGTAAAGGTTGTGATAGGTCTAACTTACAAAAGTACCTAGAGTCCGGTCCTCTGTGTAGAAAAGAATATCTGCCTCTCCACCTGGCAGCTCGTGAAAAGCGAGCCTAGGTTCAATAAGTCACTACTAGCATCCTTATCTTAAATTAATTATTTATTTATTTTACACTTTATTGTATACGTGTACAATAGATATTAGCAACGAGAAAACACAAATATAAATACTGAACTAAGCGCGAGCTTATTTTCAACAAGAGATATGTTACAGCTAATCTTAGACAGATAAACACACACATTACAGTGAAAACAAAAAAAATGTCGATAAAAAAATACTTTGCAAGGAAAAACAATTAAACAAATACAAAAATATTATAAACGCAGTTCGCAGCTCTGTGTTGCTAATGGGAGAAACACTCAGTATATATTGTTAAAGCATAATGCTTTAACACTGATTATTTTTTATTTTATTTCTTAAATTATATAATATATGTATAGCATTAGTACATTATTATTAGTATATTTTCGATTGTATGTGTTTTTTATTTTATTTATTTACATAAAAAAGTAATTTACTATGAAGTTGGGGCTTTCGTTGACTTTTATATATTTGTATGATTATCTGCATAGTTTGTGTGATTAATCTTGTTTAGTGTTTGTCTTTTTAGTCTTGACAGATATCGTATAAATATAGTAAAAACAATATACAACCCGTCATTCGCAAAGTCATATTATACAAAAAATACAAATAAAAGAATACAAAATATGTAGTTTTAAATGTTTAAATATCGGTCATAAAAAAAGGTTGCATATAAAAAAAAACACTAAACAAGATTAATCACAAAAAACTATGCAGATAATCATACAAATATACAAAAGTCAACGAAAACCCCAGCTTCATTGTAAATTACTTTTTTATGTAGATAAATAAATTCAAAAATAAACGTACAATCGAGAATACACTAATAATAATGTACTAATGCTATACATATATTATATAATTTAAGAAATAAAATAAAAAAGATTCAAAAACATACAAAGTTACGGTATATTTTTGAATTTCTATTTAGAGTTCTTCTTTTTGCATATTTAATAAAAACATCTTATATTTTTGTTACTTCTGTGGTCTAGCGGTTAAGTTGTTAGACTTGACTGCATGAGGTCCCGGGTTCGATTTTCGGGTCGGGCAATAAAAAGAAAATTAGGTTTTTTCCAATTTTCTAATAAAAAAATGTTGCTCGGGATAGGATATGTGCCCGGTTGGCGATAGGCTTGCCACCTATCACAATGTGGGACTTAGTATCTTCGGCTAGTCGTGGGTGCCCTGGTTATGCCTCTGCCTACCTCTTCGGGGATATGGGCGTGAATATTTTTTTTTTAAATGTTGTAACACTTAATTCTAAATTGAGAGTGGGTGGCGGTAAGTCATTCCAACACTTACTAGAATTGTAGCTGAAACTTCCCCGAAAAGATTCAGTTTCATGGCAAGGTATTCGAAACAAGTTTTGTGAAGCCCTAGTCCAATGATTGGAATTTTCTGCACTAGTCCACACCAAAGAGCATTGACGCAAAGTGTAGACGACGGCGGAATTCCATTTTCATAATTGAGGCACCACTTAAATATGGAGTCACGTGTGATCGCGGAGGTACATCAAAGCAGTACCGAACGCAAGCATTTTGTACCCTCTTTATTAACTTCTTTGTTCATGCAAGTAAGCGTGGGCCAAACACAGTATCAACGTAGTTAAATTTTGACAGGACAAGTGTGTCACAGAGTTTTGTAAGCAGATCCTAGCTTATATTTTGAATATGTTTCTCAAACCGAAGATTTTCGTCGCGCCGAGGGAGGCCACCGCAGACGCGCCTGGGACCAGCGGGACCATCCGCTCCACACCCGGCCCCCACCGTCAGTAGTACAGTGCCCCGCATGAAATGGACTTCAGCTATTAATGAAAACGTTATGCGAGCGTATAGGGCGACAGAGACCAACCTCACTGCATATCGTTCCCGTATGTTGTCTCTGTTTCAGGACCTTGAAGCGGGTTTGACCATTTCCGTACAACGACTGTCGGATCAGGTACGATTCATTCAACAACCCTGGATCAAGAGCCAGATTCAGAAGGCAGCAATTTTGGGTATGGCCCGCATTGTGCGGAGATTCCTCAGTCTGTCTCCCTGACCACTGACGGTTTAGTTGTAGACCACCGTCTTTGGGGTACTATTTTTTATGTTTATAATTTTTGTTTATTTTTATTTTAAATTTATAAACTTAGAAAGTAAGATTAGAAATGATAATAATAAAATTTTTTTAAATTAATAATTATATCTCTTACCAAGTCATGTTATGACAACTATATAAATAGAAATGATTTAATATTTGTACACCACAATTTGGTAGAAAATGTTGATTCGAGTATTTTGTAATAACTTTTTAACACACACAGTAAATTAACCAATTTCATTTCGTATTTAAATACACAAACTCCGTAGGCTGCGGTTATATTATACCAGCAGGAAAGTCACGGGAGGGGGGGGGAGGAATCAGATATTTGCCTCAGTGTAAATGCACTCTGAACTTCGAGAACTCTCCTTTTTTGGGAATTCGTGTTAAACTAGTTTTAAATCACCATTATAATCAATCGTTGGTGATGGAGCATGGGCTTCGTTAATGTTCAGTTTTTCATGCAGCATTTGTCCAGAAGCCATCAGCGATTTGTCTCCATTCAGACGAGCGTTTAATGTTCCGGTTTCGAACTGAGTTGTCTAGTTTTAGATCGATAGAATGTGTTGGAATAGTTTGTGATAAAAATTGGAAATTTAAAAGTCACCAACATAAGTCAAAATTAGTTTTTAAATGACTAAGAAAATAGGAGGAAGAGAACCATATATTCAACTCTTAAATTTTATTGTCACTTGATTTCTCCGTCATTTCTAAAACCAATGGATCTTTTGTCATCAAGATAATTATGAAGTCGTAGGAATATCGAGAAAAATATACTTTTTAAACGAGTTAAAAAAAGCAAGGAGGTTCTCAGTTCGGCCAGTATATTTTTTTATGTATGTACAACGGTTTTTCCAAGATTTCTGAACCGACTTACGTAATTGTTTGCGAAATAGCTTCGAATTGGTCCCACAAAAATTTGATTCAGGTAGGCTCATTAGTTTTTATTTTATGAGCATTATTTATCTATTTTCACCTATCCCGATGTTTATTTTTATTAAATTAAGTCATATCAGCAATAAACTAAAATGTATTAAGTAAAAATAGCTAAGTTAATAAAAACAGACTTCAAAATTAAAAAGTAAAAAATAATAAAGTTTTAATATTAATTATATACTACCTATTATTTATATGACTGTTCCATTTACATCGGTGCCAAGCCTTAAACTAATAATTATAAGTAAGTATTATATTGGCTTGGCACCAACTTCAAACCTATTATTAAATGGTACAAAGAAATAATAGGTAGTATATAATTAATGTTAAATATTTATTATTTATTTATTTTAAATTTTTAAGTCGGTTTTTATTAACGTAGTTATTTTTATAGTGTACATACTTAGACGATATTATATTGAAAACGAAGTAAGTGTTTGCAACAATGCGTTCAATTATTGTCGTAGTCTAGTCGTGGGATCCCTGGTTGTATCTCAGCCTACCTCTTCAGCGATTGGAGCTTGAAGATATTTTACTTCTTTTTTTGTATAATTTTAGATTTGGGTTAGATAAATATGTAAGTTGTTGTTGTGTTGTTTACTTAGGCCTGAAGGGTTATTTTTTACACGGGAATAGACCTTCCACTTCCTCTTGATACTTTGCGGTCATCTCCCAAGTGATTCCGTCGATATTTCTTACCTCGTACCTTGGTGAAGTCAGTTTTCAGCGGGGCGTTTCCGGAAACATTATTTAGGGACCTTTGACATAGTTCCTTACTCATTCCTAAAAGTTCACAAACGCTGCCGTGACGTCAATTGTTTGTGGGTGGCAGAGATCACCCTTGAACTTGAACCCCTTAAACCCGTTGTTTGTTTGCTTCGTCTGTAATAAAAAGCAATGTTAGCCCAAAAGTCAAGGTTCAAACGCTGTATCAGGCTGCAGGTAAAAATTTAAGTCCGTTAAAGCTGATAAACCGAGGTCCAAATCAATTACAACGTCATCTTTCTTCTTTTTTTCTAGGTTTTGGCATTCACATTAGTATTTTGCCATTAGTGAAGTAGACATTTGCATCAAATTTACCAAAAACGGGATTCAATTATAATTAGTCATAAGTCGTCAACAAGTCATGTCAGGGTCAAAATTGTACAAAATGAAAACCAAAATTGACTAATTTCACTCAATATAAACACAAAATTCAATAATTTTGAAAAAAACTTCGACTATATTTTCTCTCGATGGCGCCAAAACTTCCCTTCTGCGTCATCTAGTTACACAAAAAAATCACTATACTAAAACCACGTCTGAGCTATTTAATGAAAAAAAAAATAACGTCAAAATCAACGCATGGTTGGCGAAACAATTACGTAACAAATATAGAAAAAGAAAAGCTGAATTGACAATAACCTCCTTTTTAATCGGTTAAAATAGCCTCAACTCAACTTCCCATCGAGGCAAATCGTTGGGGGTGAAATGTGGGCTTCGTTAATGTACAGTTTTTCTCTGCAGCATGCACCGGAAGCCATACGCGATTTGTCTCCATTCGAACAAACGTTGCTTAATGTTCAGTATTTCACAATGGTTTGTCTAGTTTTAGAAATTCGAAATGTGTTAAAACATTTTCAACTGGGTGGAAACTTATAAATCTTAAATAGAAATTGCAACTTTTGTTATTAGTCTAAGATCCGAAGTTAGGTCAACCTACACCGAGCTGTTAATAGGATGAAGTTGGTTTTATACCAAATTTAGTATATCAGAAAATATATTAAAAGTGGGTTGCCTAAAAAATCCTGGAAATTTTTTAAATTTTTTTTAAATGTTTTTTATTCAATAAACGGTACAATTTTTAGATTTTATCCCGACTCAAAGTTACAGAAAGCGACAGAAGTTAGGTTGACTGTTATTTATCTGGATTGCCAGTTATAAACAGATATTTGTCAATGCTAGTTACTTTCACGGGATAGGATAATAGAAAAAAAATATATCAACATATATGCACATATATTTTATTACAATTTTTACATTTTTATTAAAATTTATTTTGAGAAAAAATTGGAAACATGAAAAACCTTCTTTATATAATTAAAAACATGCGGTTCAGGATTTGTTTAGGAACCCCGCTTTCAATATGAACGCTAATATACTTACTTGACTATAAAATGTGTTTTATTCAATTATTAGCTCGGTGTAAGTCGATGTAGGTTCGGATCTTCTACTACATACATTGTTGCTCGCGGGTATGTCCACATTTAAAGTTACTTAGAGCTCCCTTGCGTGAACTGGTAACTACAACTACTGGTAATTGATTCCACATTCAAGTTAAACTGCGCTGAATGGGATCAAAGGGAAAGGGACCTGAGGAACCAAAGGTGAGAACAATACCCCGTATGAGGCTGTATTTGCGCCTTATAAAGTTGTTGACGATGGGTTCGACTGAAGTACTTTCTGTCCTACTGAGTACAAGAAACTTTTTGGAAGCCTTCTTCTTCTTTTTTGTGGTCGGGTCTTTTTGACGTTTTTTGTATATTTTGCGTCGACTATGACTATTCCTACTGCTCCATGAAGCTCAATCAATTTCAGGCATTGCTAAAGGCTTCGTGACCTCGAAGTTTCGAGTTTCTCGCAATGACCACTGATGTCTCTTCTGTCTCTAAGTGCAATGTAAAGTAATGATAGTCACCTGAATTTTTTATGTTTAACAACCACTTCGTTAACAGATTAAGTAATGTCTGTTTGTTAAGTAAATTATATTGGGCAGGGTAGAGCAAAATAGGCAGTTAAGAGATTTAAAAGATTGTATTACTTCAAATTACTCTTATATGTACTATCTATAAGTACGAGTACAATTACCTATAAGTACCATTACCTATAAGGCGGTATTAGAAGGAAGTGTTAACCAAAACTAATCCATTGTGATATAATAATTGGCAGTATCCGTGTTGGTCCGGGCTCCTTTGCAGAATAAATCATCTGCCTTCCTGCCAGGCAACTCGTAAAAGGCGAGCATAGGCTTACCGTCACTAACTCCGTGACATCTAACTAGGTGGTAGAGTTTCTCAGTAACTCGCACGGATTGGTACCACCGCCTCACCTATTCCTGCCGCCATAACGTCAGTGCTTGCTGTTTACATGTTCCGGTTCGGAGGGTAAGGTAGCCAGTAAACTTCTTTTGCTCTAGGCTTTACTTCCCGGCTTCAGGTTGTCAACGCACTATTACCATCTTTGGTGTCACTAAGCGGCGTGAATTGCTTAACATCAGGAAATCCGTCTGCTTGTTTGCCTTCCACTGTCATAAAAAAAAGGTTTTTCTTCTTTATTTAATAAGCCAAAAGATTTTCTGCAAATCTTACATAGCGATATTACAGTTTTTTAGTCGCGTTGCGTACATGCGGAGCAGCGAACCGCCTCGCAGTTCAGCTCTACTTATTTATACAATATGTATTGCTCGAATCGAACTATAAGTCAGCCAATAAGGCAACAGCTATTTAAGTCCACATACAAATATACATATCTTCACGCCAAGTCCCTTACGAGGTAAGCAGAGAGTATCGAGTGCCAGACCTCACGATCCTGACAAACCTGTCTTCCTCCCTTCACATTCATTAGCCTTTTTATACAAACCGACGCTGATTTCGGAGACTCTTCGGACACCACCATCGGATTAATATCCGATTGATCTGATCGTCAAATGTCAGCCTTGGTCTCCTTGGGTACCTACATCCATCCACATTCGCATTGTATATCTGCTTTGTCAATCTTTCATCTGTCATTCTTGTGGAAAGACCGAAAGCGGAGCATGCTTTTTCGCATTTTAACACCAACACTTTCTTTTAATCTCACTCTTTCTCGGATCTTACTGTTGCTAATGCGGTCAGCGAGCGTTACAGCACAGATTGTCCGTAGTGCTCTCATTTCAACCGCATTTACCCTCCTTTCATGCTTTTTCTGACATACCCAACTCTCGCTTCCACACAATAACGTTGGGATAAGCACAGAATTATGCAAAGCGAGTCTAGCTTTTTGACTCAAAACCTCGCTTTGAAATAGCTTACCCAACGATCCATTCACATTATTTCCTGCACTCACTCTCCTATCTACATCCGCGGTGTACCTTCTATCCCTGCTAAAAGCACAACCAAGATACACAATTTCATTCACTTGTTCCAGCACTACATCATCAACCAAAACTCTTACATCCGTTCTGGCTACGTCTCTTTCAAACACCATTATTTTGGTTTTCATCGCATTCAAATGTAAGCCCCTTTCTTTACAATCTCCTTCCATAACTGTGACCAGTGTTTGCAGCTCAGATGGCGTAGTGCCCAAAAGTACAGCATCATCTGCATAAAGCAGGTTGCCAAGGCGATATGTTGCCATCCATCCGCACGCATGCTTTACAGTCTAAATACATTGACTGCACCGCACGCAGCAGGGACCCGACTATCCCATAATCTGGCAAAATGTCCCAAAGTTCCTTACGTACAACCCTATCAAACGCTTTTTCGAGATCCACAAAACCGCAGAAAACCTTTTGGCCCACAGTCAGATGCTTCCCTACAATGTTGCGGAGCAAAAACACTTGATCCGTACATCCTTTTTCAGACCTGAGACTGCCTTGAGCCTCCCACAATGTTCCATCGGAGTCGTAGGTCACAAATAATTGTTATTAATTTACGACAATTCAATTGAACCGTGAGCTGCGAATTTAGAATAGAGCTGCAGCTCTATAACATTTGAGTCTGAGCTGCAGCTCTGACTCAAATGTTATGTAAGTTTAATATTTGAACCAATTCCGGGATGATTTACTCAACCTTATTTCGTTGTATTTTTAAAATGATGATAAAGCGTTATAAATACCTGTTGTAAGATCGACGTAAATCTAAAAAGAAAGTATAAACAAAAAGTTATAAGTTCCCCACATACTTATTTTACTTTTACTTTTGTTTATTTATATGTCCATAAGTAACAGTAAAAGTACATGTAAGTTTACACAATTTTAAGTCAAACAATATCATTACATTAATTATTGTAGGCACATGTTAAACAGCTACAGTATAAAAACTCCTTCACAACTTTTATACGTTAAAGACAAAAGATGAGAAAAACTCACTTTCCCAGGAGAGAAATGTACAAAGTCCGTGGAACACTTGGAGGTTTTCATTATCACAACGTTTGCGGAAGCGACAAGTTTCACACTTACGATCTAAATATTTTGGTATTCAACAAAGTTTTAGAGGTAAAAAATTTGTTTAAATTTTTCATAAGTATGTTATTTTTTATTTTTTTTTATGATCTTGGCCTAACATCCCGGCATCAGGTTGGCAATGCACCATTACCACCTTTGGTGTCTCTAGGCAGCGAGAATTTCTTTCCATCAGGAAATCCTTCCGCTTGTTTGCCTTCCAATATCATAAAAAAAGCCTTATAGTTGTTGGATTGAGCTGGGCTTAAAACAATTAAATTTAAATAGTCAATCAGTCAATACTGTAAGAAATACTATACTAACAAAAAACAACCTTCAGTCTAACCAAAAACCTCTACTGATTTTGTTTTATTGTTGTGTAATGTATGTATGTAATGTAATGTGTCATGTAATGTAACGGGAAGTTGATACATAAAAATATTTTATCAAAATTGTAATACTTTCCAACCGATGAAAATTATTCATGTATATTTCTTCATCTTGGTATTAGTTCGACATGTAACTATATAAGTTTGTGTCTAATATTTTTAAATAATGTATTTTCTTTTAAATAAAGTAAGTATGATTTCTAAAGACTAGTTCGGTTTGAATCGTAACATATTATTGGATAGGTTAGAATGACTAAGGTGTTAAGTTACGCTTAAGTTTTACGGCTACCGATTCTACGCTTTTTTTTATTTTATCAACTTAATATCAAAATTTGTTCCCTCTGTGTTTCTAGTCTAGCGGTTTTTTCAATTTTCTAGAAAATTCCTCTTTAAAAAGAAAATTGGTTTTTTTCAATTTTATAATAAAAAAACGTGGCTCGGGATTGGATATGTGCCCAGTTGGCGATGGGTTTTCCACTTATCACATTGTAGGATTTAGGATCTTCAGCTAGTCGTGGGTGACCTGTTTGTGCCTCTGCCTACCTCTTCGGGTATTTGGGCGTGAAGATACTTTTTATAGCAAAATTTTAGGAGATTTTATGCAGTTTTGCAGCATTTACACAAGCTGAACGTTTTTAATTTAAGTTCAGTGTGTTTGCACTGAAATAAATAAAAGACGCCAAGCGTACTGTCAAACTGAATGTTGAGTGTAGGCTATACGGTTTAACGTTCCGCGAGTGCACATATCAAGCGTCCAGCGTCCAATATTACATTAAGTTTTTGTCAGGACACGTTAGATTAAACCAATAAATCTCGATGAGGCGTTTATCTGCCTGCACTGCGTGGAATTAAACCTGTGACTGAACGGGATTCAATCTTATGACCATAAGCACAATTAATTACAAAGCAAATTTAATTTTTATTTTTTGCAGCTAAACTTTAGTTTAGCTGCTTTAGCAGATAACAAAAAAATGAAAAGAAACTTTTTTGTGTAGAAAATTTTCTTCTACAACTTTTACTTGAAACTTTTTTTTCTATTTCCTACCGTTATCAAGTTATTTTTAAAAAAGGCATTTTTCAACCCTTTTTTATTTTTTTCATCCTTTTCCCCTTAATTTAAATCAAAATTTCTTTCATAATATCATTATTTAAATATTAATGAATACATTTTTACTCATTTCGCCAAAACTGGTCAGATCATGGTTACATTTAACTTTTTACTGGACTACTAGTTTATTTTGTTAAGTAGTATTAGGTATCATAATATTATTGTAAGTAGGTACATGTAAGAAAAAATGTGAAATGCTTATTAATAGCCAACGTGAAATGGTAGAGCGTATTTAAAAAATGTTCCAATCGCAACGACGTTTTTATGCAATTAATCTTTAAAATAAGCTTTTATCCGCGGATTCGCTCGCTTTTAAGTCTTTGAAAATTATATCCTATATTCCAAGAATTTCAAGAATATATATATATTTTTATTGTTTTATTAACAACAATAAGATTTACATTTCTATCTAATCAATTTGTCATTAGGAAATATGTTTACTCGGATTCAAATATCACCAATAACTCGAAAATTATGTTTTTTATATCCCCAACAAAACCTTAAATTTAGAACCATCTCGGTCATGTCATTTTTCTAACAAAATAATTAGGCGCAGTAAGAGTTTTACTAAAATTGCAATAGCCGACTGTAACTATTTTATTGGGTCCCACGTCGCGATTTGATAATTTTTTTTGTCCCTTAAACATTTTAATAACATTCTACTAGTAGTTTTTGCATTTGTAAATTTATGCATTGGTAGGAATAACATAAAAACTACTAGTCAGATCACGATAAAATTAGCACCTCGAATGAGAGCACCCCCGAATCATTATCTATCTTTTTTATATAAAGAACCATCAAAATCGGTTTGCTATTGACGGAGGAATCGTGTAACAAACATACAAAAAACATACAGTCGAATTGAGAGCCGCTTCCTTTTTTCCAGTTGGTTAAAAAACTTCTTTGAAATCAGTCGTTCAAAAGTTATGAGCGCACCGATAAACAGACACACACACACACACACACACACATACACGTCAAACTTATAACAACTCTCTTTTTCCGTCGGTGGTTAAACATATACCTCTCATCATTTGGAAAACTGGGTAAAGACTTACAAGAACAAAACCGTTGTAATTTTCGCCATTTCTTCGGTTTATGAATAAAAAATGTTTCTCAGAGCACGGCGCCGATTTTATTTTTAAAATCTGTGCTATTAGTCCAGTAAAAAGTTAAATGAAACCATGATTTGACCAGATTTGGCGCAATGAGTAAAAATGTATTCATTAATATTTAAATAATGATATTATGAAAGAAATTTAGATTTAAATTAAGGGGAAAGGGATGAAAAAAATAAAAAAGGGTTAAAAGTTGTAGAAGAACATTTTCTACACAAAAAAGTTTCTTTTCATTTTTTTTTGTTATCTGCTTTAGTTTAGCTGCAAAAAATAAAAATCAAATTTGCTTTGTAATTAATTATAAAAACTTACCAGAATTATTGCGGCCCTGTACCACGCAGCGCGCGTATCACGTAAATATGTACTAACACTTTTAATTAATTAATCTTTATTTTTAAAACAATTATCATTTATTACAAAGAGAATTTAACTTTTATTTTTTGCAATAGCAAAAACTAAAGCAGATAACAAAAAATTAAGAAGAACTTTTTTTGTGTAGAATTTTTTTTCTCTACAACTTTTACTTGAAACTTTTTTTCCTATTTCCTACCGTTATTAAGTTATTTTAAAAAAGGCATTTTCCAACCCTTTTTTATTTTTTTCTTCCGTTTCAATTTAAATCAAAACTTTTTTTCATAATATCATTATTTAAGTATCAATGAACACATTTTTACTCATTGCGCCAAAACTGGTCAGATCATGGTTTTATTTAACTTTTTACTGGACTATAATGAAAAAACTTCGTTGCCCGGTTATGTATTTGTACCCGGTGGGCAATAGGTTTGCAACCCATCACATTGTGAGAGTAAGGTTCTTTGCTAGTCGTGAGTGCCATGGTTCTAGCTCTGCCTACTTATTCTGGGATACGGGTGTGAAGGTACTTCTTTAATTACACAGGGTTATAAAAGTACAAGATTTCCACCCTGTGTTCATTTCCAAGGTCACAAGGTCAAGGTTAATATTTTTGTGTTTTTAGAAAGAACACAACAAAACTTACACTATAAACTACCAGGTAAACTTACATACATACATATACATACATATCTTCACGCCAAGTCCCTTACGAGGTAGGTAGAGAGTATCGAGTGCCAGACCTCACGATCCTGACAAACCTGTCTTGCTTCCTTCACATTCATAACCCTTTTCATACAAACACGCCGGTAAACTTACACTATACGCATATGGTTATGAAGTAACAACCTGGCTCAAATCGGTGTCTGTTTGTTAGACTTTGAAAAGAAACCAATAAGTAATTCTTGTTACATAATATTGGAAGCTTGTGTAAAGAAACGCATTCCTTTACTAGGGTTGGTATTTTAACATCCATTCATTTTGTATGTTCAACATTTGATAAAATTTCTTTGACAGATGCCTATTCCACTGTTTTATAATTTTGTCCAATATTTATTTATAATTTACAGCCATCTTGATTGTAATGTTAAAATCTTTAATGTTTTAAGTACTTGTTGCTGAAAAAAATATCAAATTACGATTTTGATAGTAAAATGGATGCAATCCTTTATTGCTAGTATTTTTTTAATGAGAGTTTAGCGAACAATTTCGGGTCTCCTGATGGTAAGAAGCAACTGTGGACTATAGATACCGTAGATGTTACAGGTAAGTCTATCCGGCTATTCTAATTTCCGGGCCGAAATATGACTGAGTAATTATGGCGGTAGTAATAGGTTAGGCGGTGAAAACCTACACTGGTAACTTGCTGCATAGTACTTTACCACCAGGCATCTTGTTCGTGATGACTTATACTATCCATCCTCACCTTTTACGAGCTACCTGTCAGGGTAACAGACAATTTATTCTTCTAAGCGGATCCGGATCTACACAGGGAAATTGGATTCAAATCAAATACTGCAAGTGATTTGGATGTAATTATAAAAACAGTGGATAAAGATATTAAAACCAAAAAAAAGTATCTTCACGCCCATATCTGCAAAGAAGTAGGCAGAGGCACAACCTACGACTAGCCGAAGATACTAAGTCCCACATGATATCCATAAGTCTACATTTTATTCAAGTGGAATATCACCCTAATGAATATTTTTGCACTAGTCGAGTTGTCCGACTCATGACGTAACGAGATAGAGGCTTATCAAGTTGTGTCCCCGGAATTAACGGCGCTAAAGGCCCTCCGTTCCCGGGCTATAAATTACGTGCCGAGTTGATCCCCACTCACCAGATAAATCAAATGCACGATGAATAGGAATTCGATGATCTGTTGTCGTATTCTAGGTTTATGGCCATTATGTATAATGGAGTCGAAATATTGGTACATACATTATCTATTCATGTTGTTGTAACTTCAGTGCTTGTTACTGTTGTAGTCGGTCGGAAAGGTACGGTATTTTTGAAACTCATCAACCATTATCACTTTTGACGCTTCTACAAGCGTGTAATTTTATCACAAGAAAACGTATTAGATTTTTTGCTTTTTAATCTCAAAAATATTAGGTGATAAGTAAGTGCTTTACGCTAGTGTCACGGAAGAGGTAGGCCGAGGTACAACCATGGCGCCTACGGATAGCCAATGGGATTACTTAGACTCATAATGTGATTGGTTACAAAATTAATGCTAACAGTTATCAATTCACTTATCCAATCCCGGACAAAAAATGGAATTTATAAAAACAAAAACACATTATGATTTGCCCTACCCGGAAATGGAACCTGGATAGTCCTGATATAGTCTACGCCAAGTTTAATGGTCTGACCACTAAACCATAAAGGCGATTAATAACATTAAGTATCTAGCAGTGATATTTTAGTATCTTATAAATAAATATAGTCTAAAGTACTTAGAGGTTTAAATTAACATTGTAGCTTTGTAATACAGACTAGTGTATTTTCAAATTTTAATAATAGCATAGTGTGAGAAAAAGTATAGTGCTTAGATACATCTTTCTTACGTAAATGGACTCGTGTAATAAAATGGTGATATTTAAATTCATTCTTCTTTAATCTAAATAGCACTGGGAAACTATTTAGGGACGAATTGTTTTAAAACAAGTAAGACATTATTAAATTCTCGCAAATGTCCCCAAGCAAAGTGATTACGTAAGAGTATGTTTTACAACGTACAAGAAAAATATTAGCAAGTAAAATAAACTAGATTTAAAATATTAAATAAGTAGATATCCCTGGACAAGTTACACTAATAAAATTTAGGCTAAAATAAGCATGTAATACGCGTGTGTTATGTGTGGATTTTAATACGCAGATTTTAAATAAATAACAGTATAAATTAATCAGACCCAGAAGTGCAAACATCTAAACGGTTATCACTCAAATGCCTGCCCCCGTCGGGAAATGAACCCAAGCCTTGCTTTTGACCGGTGGAGGTACGTGTGTTTGCTAGCCCCTTGACCAACGAGACATTGCAATATATGCTTGTGGTGTGAAGGTCAACGATACTAATTCATAGAAGCACTTAAATATATACTAAAATAATTTCATAAATTCAAACACATATATACGATCAGATCAGTAGGGTTACTCTTGAAGCTCGATTCATGCAATATTGGGAATTGGAATCGAGTATGTCATTTTAGGTACTATTGCACACAATAGTAGCTAATTATTATCATTTTGTTAATTGTAAACAATAAATTGTTTTGTCAGTTTAGTTGAATTCATTTGTAACTTATTGTTAATAATCTGCTAGTACTGTGTTCAAAAGTACCTAAAGTGGACATATACGATTCCAATTTCCAATTCGCATGGTATCGAGATTCGAGAGTAACACTACAGATATCACGACACAAATTCGCATTTCGTTTACGACTACCATGAGTACGTGTAATGTCAACACTAAACAATTTACAATCCAATTACAATGAGACTTTTTTTTCTTTTTTTATGATATTGGAAGGCAAACAAGCAGACGGATTTCCTGATGTTAAGAAATTCACGCCGCCTAGAGACACCAAAGGTGGTAATGGTGCGTTGCCAACCTGAGGCCGGGATGTTAGGCCTCAAGCAAAATTAAGTTTACCGGCTACCTTACCCTCCAAACCGGAACATTATTCATGACGTTATGGCGGCAGGAATAGGTAAGGCGGTAGTACCAATCCGGGTGAGTCGCTGCGAAACTCTACCACCTAGTTAGATGTCATGGTGTTAGTGGCGGCAAGCCTATGCTCGCCTTTTACGAGCTGCCTGGCAAGGAAGGCAGATAGTCTATTCTACAAAGGAGCCCGGACCAACACGGGGGAGCTATTCTACCAGCTATCCTACCGTCCAGCAGATAAGCGACAATAGTAAGCACTGATACAATGAAGACAGGAAATTCATTCACAACCTGCGCGACGTCTGTACGTGGTCACGTCACTACAATACAATATATCTATTCAAATATTAAATATGACTTCTCTTTTGACCAAGCACACTTATGTGCTAATAAATACAAACTGTATTTTGCAAAAGCATATCCTCACTTTTTATAACATGCAATAACCCTCGGGCTTTTTAGTGACTTTGGGCCCAAGATAACACAACAATCTACCATCTAGTTATAACTAATTAGATAAATAATCCAAACAATAACTAGATCAGAGGGCGATGGGGTCGTCACATTCCGACGCTATACCAACTTATTTCGAGTAAAGTTTATCTGTTTTATGTTTTAACGGTATGTTATGATTTCTCGTAACTACGATATGGTTGAATAATAAACGCATTTGAATATGCAATATACAATACCAGGCGAGTGGTAACTTTAAATTAACTTGCTCCTCGTTTAACTCAGAGCTGAATTCTGCCGTGTCACGACGATACACTGTATCTATGGAAACAGTGTTTTATCGTAGTTTAAAAATTTGTTTCTTGTATGTGGTTACATACGTCGGTATTAAATGTATTGATTATTTTTTTTTATACTGAGAGGTTATCGGATTTCGATATGAGAAAATATCACCTCTGTGGTCTAGAAGTCTCTTATTGGACTTGACTTTACGAAGTCCTAGGTTCGATCACCAGGTCAAGGTTTTTTAATTTTCTAATAAAAACAACGTTACCCAGGATTAAATATGTCTCCGGTTGGGGATAGGCTTGCCACCTATGACATTGTGAAGCTTAGTGTCGTAGTCGTGGATGCCCTGGTTATCCTTCTGCCTCAGGTATATGAGAGTTAAGACACTTTTTTATATACATATACTTATATCTATTATTGTAATCTACCTATACTGCATGTTGTAGAAAATAAGGACATCTTTTTAAAAAAATATTGTATCTCATCAAAACAGAAGTCATTTTTTATCGTGGAATAGGTTGACTACAGTGGTTTGTCATGATATGACCGAGCAAAAGTCGCGCAGATTGTCCTGTAATTGCGTTGATTTTCCTTTTTGGTTACTTCGTTAAGCCTCTGTAAAAAATGTATACATCTCTCTTCTTTTTTTCTCTACGGCTGTACAAATACTACATTTTATAGGGTTCACCGTTTTCTAAGAAATTTCGCAATTAAAATTAATATCCACAGTAAATTGGACATAAAAATTATAGCAAATTTTCTAATGAAACAATAAATTAATTAAATTGAATTGAAAAATGAGAATCAATAGAGATGTGGAGAAGAAAAATATATATGTAAACATGTCTTTGAGAAAACTTAAAGTCCTTAAGATACAGTGTATTGTCATGAGACAGCAGAATCTGGAATAACAGTAGTGAATAACACAAAGATACACAATACACGGATCCGCTCACATTATTCGGGAGACAGGCTAGTCAAGTTTCCACATAAATCAGTAGGCTAACTTTATTCAAACGACTCTCTCGCGACTGTCGTTCGGATTTCGCGTCAAGAAAAGTTTCGTTGTTTCTTTGCAGAGTTTGTGGGTCCGCAGTGAACCCGTAGTTAACCTAAGCTACGACCTCAAGGTGTGGAAATAACACTGTTTCTTATTATACGACTCCCTAATGACAGGACGAATTTCGTACCGAAATTTGCTATTTACAAATAGACACTTTAAGAACAACAAAATTGAACAAAGGTGAAATAACCTTAGTTTAAACACAAAGTATAGTTTTAGGCCCTAGTCATACCAGTGCCTTTAGAACTATTTAGTCTTAAGAAAGAAAAAATATTTGCAAATGCCTTTTTTCGTAATGCGGCGAAAAAAAATTTTTTTTAAATAATAATAGTAGTTTTTTTGTGCACATAACATGATCTTCTTAAACCACAAAGATTTCTATTGAGTAACCCGTGATATAGAAACACAAACAAACATTCGTTGATTTGATATACATAGTTTGATGGGATATGAAATTATTATTTTTATTAGTTTATTCAATTTATGTAAATAATTTTAGCAAAAATATAACGAAAGGGCAAATTTAACTAAGAATATAATTTAGTTATTAAAAACACTTTTTAAAAAAATATAACAAATTTGTGACAACTATTATTATCACAAAATTTACATTTTTTTAAACATCTGTAACTAAAAAATGAATTTAGTAACACGAAAATATATAAATAATGTATAACCCCTGACAAAACCTACGTGTAATGTGGTTCAGAACCCTCTCGATCACGTCGCCTTTCAAAGAAATAGCATCAAAATCCGTATATCCTTTAGAGGCAAGCATAGGCTTGCCGTCACTAACACCGTGACATCTAACTAGGTGGTAGAGTTTCGCAGCGACTCATCCGGATTGGTACCACCGCCTTACCTTTTCCTGCCGTCATAACGTCATGACGCGTTCCGGTTTGGAGGGTAAGGTAGCCGGTAAACTTACTTTTGCTCGAGGTCTAACATCCCGGCCTCTGGTTGGAAACGCACCATCACCACCTTTGGTGTCTCTAGGTGGCGGGAATTTCTTACCATCAGGAAATCCGTCTGCTTGTTTGCCATCCAGTATTATAAAAAAAAAGAAAGTGATGCCACAGACAGACAAATACAGATACTACACACTAACACCACTATTTTCCACCGAGTGCTATAAATTAGCTTTATTCTATTTTCATCGGCAGAGTATTTGCGTGAATTGTATTTACATGGTTTTGCTCTTCCCTGCCAGTTATTTTAAATTATTTTAAGATGACAAGAGAAAATGAAATAGTATTTTGTGCTTGTTTATTTATATTTGCCTTCTGAATTTAATTAGTTGTAAGTTTTATACAATACAATAACCCTTTATTGTGCACCAATTACAGAAAAATTACAAATACATCAAAATAACTTAAACTAAGAAGATAAACAAAGGCGACCTTATCGCCAAGTCAGTGATCTCTTCCAGGCAACCCTATACGTAACTTTTTGACGGATCAATTAATTTGGTTGATTACTTTTGTCAAAAAAGTGAAATTGACGAAATTGTAATTACTATATTATTATATAATGAAATGAATATTATATAATTACGTCAATGATATTTTAAAAACCAACAGAAGACAAAATTCTGATATGTGTGATTTTACTATATTGACTGCAATTTCAAAAAACTAGATGTCATTTAAACTACCTACAACATCTACGCACGCACAACATCTATGGTATCTGTAGGCCACGGATATCATACCATCAGAACACCCGTCTGTTTGTTTGCTGACCTCTCATCTAAAAAAAATAAAAATAAAAAACAATTACAATTGCTACGTATTGTGAACAAGATCAAGTGCCTAAAACGAGAGAGTTATGAAATTGTTTGTCAGTTAGCTTCTTCACATTTTACGCAAAAACTACTTAACGGATTTTACCAAGGTCAACGTTTAGGATACCTTTTACTGCGATACATTCTTTCGTTCTCATTACTCACAATGAAAAGTCACTTCAACGTGCGTGTGAAGTCTCGGGCATTAGCTAGCTAACAAAAAAAATAAAATAAATAACTGATGTACATTGAAAATATTCTAAAAAAAACTATTTTGATCAATATCATTTTTTCGTACTATGCCATGGTAAAACAGCTAGTATAAATGTTTTGATTCAGTACTTGTGGTCGCCCGTTGGTCGAAATTCGACCGTAATAAATTTTAATGTCTTGTTGATAAGAATGCCATCTTCATTTTTTAAGACCAACTACTTTGTTTTCAAACTTTTTAGTGCGCCATCTGTGATCTTTTATCGTTATCTTTAATATATATGTTTGGGTGTGTCGAATGCATGGTAAATTTTATGCTTCTGCGTCCGCGCAATTTTTGTAAAAAGGGGTCCACAGTTTTGGCATTACGTATTAATATTATTAATATTTTTTAAAAGATGTTATGTTGCAAAGGCTCAAACGTACATTTATAAAATGTCTAACGTTTTTGTAAGCATTTTATGTGGCATAAAACTGAAATATGCAAAATATTTCACAATATACACATTCAAAATTATACAGAAATGGAATTTCGGTATTGAAAATTGTATCTAGTCTGTCGTTTATTGTGGAGCGTTTGCAACTAAGCTTTTTCCAGCAACACGTGACATGTAGGTTTTCTGAATGTTCATTTTGGCTCTTTTATCGATTTTGAATTAGAGCCATTGTGTGTTCTCTATTGTGATTTTTTAACACTAATGAATAGTGATTGAGTAACTGTTGACGCTCAAAGGCACCAGGTACTTTAAAAAAGCATCTTCACGCCCGTAGCTCTGAAAAGGTAGGCAGAGGTATAAACTAGACACCCACGGATATCTTAAAATACTTAGTCCCACCAGTGATAAGTGGCAATCCAACCCCAATAACTGTGCTTTATGAAAAAACTGTTAAATTTTATTGTGTCCCACACTCTGGACTTCATGGTGTGCTAGACCACTAGACTATAGAAGTTATTAGCTATTAAGATGTTACATCTAATATTAATGAGTCACGAGGTCATTCATGGCCTTCAATAAGGTGTGAAAAATTTTCGGCCGCTTGTTTCATACATAAAAAAATATTAGTAATCTTTATCTTTTTATTCTTTCAGAAAAACAACCCAGTAGGTATCATAAACTACCACTCACTGTTTCACAATGGAAAAAAAACTAGGTTACATAGGTAATACAGATATATTTTTAAGGCCATCTTTGCATTCAGCGGTTGTTACAGATAAATGATAGTACTAATTAAACAGTGACAACTACTATACAGCAAAAACTACTGACAAACCATTATACAACCAAGTCTTTTTTAATTAATAGCCTTATCCTAGTAAAAGTTTGTCGCGTTGTTGATAGCGTATTATAGCCCGCTATAATCCATAAGATATAGCTAAATCTGAGCGTCCAGAACGCGGGATCCAAAGCGTTAGCGTTTACATCGCAAAATTGACGTGCTTATTTGAACGATTGTGGCCTTAACCGTGAATAATATTTTTAGTCATTTGTCAATAAAGTCGTACATTTTTAATCCTATTAATGTTATAAATGCGAAAGTTTGTATGTTTGTTTGTTATTCCTTCACGAAAAAACTGATTTTTATGAAATTTGGCACACATGTAAATCCACATAGTTTTTGACCACGCGAGCAACGTCGCAGGCAACATCTAATCCCGTTTAAAAAGAAATAAATAAATACTTCTGGACACATTACACGAATCGATTTGACACAGTTATATTATATATGCTAGGCAATACGTGTACATACTGTAACAAATTGAATAAACACACAGACCTAGAAATACAAAAATCATCTATATTTATCGCATAAAATATATGTTCCTGTCGGTAATCGAATTCAATTTTCACGTATGATTATTGGGGTAAATTGTGAATATTTACCCCCTAAATCAACAAGTTGGGCAATTTAATATCGTGTATCTATCATGATATTTAGCATCAGCGTGTTGAAATTCTAATGAATTTATAGAAAAAAATAATAAGTGATACTCGTAAGTCTTAACATCTGTGCACACAAGACGAGTGCTTCCCGCTATGCTGATGCTCTAAAAGTATCTTAACGCCCATATCCCCGAAGAGGTAGGCAGAGGCATAACCAGGACACCCACGACTAGCCGAAGGCACTGAGTCCTACAATGTGATAGGTGGCAAGCCTATCGCTAACTGGGCACATTTCCAATCCCGGGCAACTTTTTTTTTTATTGGAAAAATCCAATTTTCTTTTTGTTGCCCGACCCGGGATTCATACCCGGGACCTCAAGCAGTCAAATCCAACCACTAGACCACTAGACCACTGATGCTATGACTGACGAATATGCTGTATTCTCGCATCGCGATCGCAAGGCGCTACATCTAAATAGGCATAAGCAGTGTCCGCCACGGTGCTCCCACTTAAGGCCCCATACTTAGTCAGCCAGAAGAGCCAATCAGCGCACTCCCCCGTTCCATGATTACTATGAAATATTGCGCTCTAAAGTAAATGTCTTAAGCGCCAAATCACTATTTTTGACACTATAAAAGTAATTTGAAAAAAAATATAAAAACTGAAACAGTTACCTTTTAGGTATAATACTTATCTATGTTTATGTTAAATCTGGTGTTGATATTTTCATAATTGAAGTAGACAGATGGGTTTGGCTTTCAAAAAAGGTTAACTTTTTGATTTTTTTCTATCGAGCAAAGTGAAATGAATCGTGTTTTGGAAACACTAGTCTTATAAAGCACATTAATGTTAATCTTGTGTATTTTTGTAGCCAAGATCCATAATTGCTTTGTATGAAAATAAACAGCATATTGCTGACGTATTTTAGCATACATGGCCCCTTAACAGTTGTTTTCACCACGTAGCTTTGACCGAAGCCCTAGGTGTGCAGTAGGTAATAGTGGCTTAAATCAGTACCCTGAAACAGTTGGTGTTGCGAGTACAATAAAACGTTTTTTACATTTTTATCAATTTATTCTCTATCAATATGACATACGATTGACTCAAAACATTTAAAGTGGGTAAAAACGCAATATTTCGCTTTTCTATTTTTAGGTCCGAAGCGTTTGCCTTTTCTGTATTGGGTGACTTCATCACAAAGGCGCGGATAAACGGCTTTTTGTCCGTTCCTCTTATCAAAGACATTTTCGGTACGTTCCTTTTTCATTTATAATTAAATAACCATGTTCTACATTTAAAAAAATATATGAATTTTGATTTGCCTGATCTTCCGCAACCTGCCGCAGTCAACGACTACCCGGTGTGAGAATCACCAGACCACAGATGCGATTCTTAGACAGAAGTGATACTCGTTTTCTTTTTTTGAGAAAGTATCTTCACGCCCATATCCCCGAAGAAGTAGGCAGAGGTACAACCAAGGCACCCACGACTAGCCGAAGACACTAAGTCCCACAATGTGATAGGTGGCAAGCCTATCGCCAACCGGGCACACTACCAATTCCGACCAACATTTTTTTACTTAGAAAATTGGAAAAATCCAATTTTTTTATGTTGGCCGACCCGGGATTCGAACCCAAGACCTCATGCAGTCAAGTCCAACACCCGGACCGCTAGACCACAGAGGCGATTTTTTGAGAAGGTTTATAAAAAAAGGAATAATTGTAATGAAAAATTATTATGTTATAATAATTAATTAATTAAATAGTTAATTAATTATTATGTTATAATAATTAATTAAAGTTATCGCTTCTGTGGTCTTTTTTTTTCAAAAAAAAAAAGTTGGTTGGGATTGGAAATGTGCCCGGTTGGCGATAGGCTTGCAACCTATCACATTGTGGGACTTAGTGTCTTCGGCTAGTCGTGGGTGCCCTGGTTGTGCCTCTGCCTACCTCTTTGGGGATATGGGCGTAAAGATGCTTTTTTTAAAATTAAAGCTAATTCTAAGCTTAATTGTGATAACTTCAATATTTGTGATGATGTGGTTAGTCAACGATATTAATGTATAGCACTCGTCACAATATCTGTACATATAATTCTGTAGATATAATTATAAATCACGAGCGGCCCGGTACGTGCAATGACCATAGCAGAGCAAAAGAAAAAAACAACTGAAAAAAGTTTCAATATGGCATGACCAATCCCCATCTGAAAAAAAATTCAATTTGACTGAACAATACTCATTAACAAAATGATCCGCCATTTAGTGAATTTATGTTACAAACAATGTGATAAATTAAGAACTGCTTGACCAATTTTATGCAAACTTTATCAATTGTAAAAAACCGCAAGTGAACTATAAGTACATACTTCTTTTTATCCTGTAACCTGAGAGCTTCCCATTTAATACAACGAGGTGGTAATACAGATTTGCGAATAAGCGCCAATGTTTTTATGTTATATCTTGCCTTCATACGGTTTGTAATATAAATATTAAGCTGAGTGAAAGCTTAAAAGAGATTCGGTATACTGAACTGGCTTCTTCGCGTTTTAATTTGAGATACGTTAGTAGGGGAGTCCCGTGTGCTAAAGATGTAGTTAATCAAGCGTCTTATGAATTAATTGGATTTTTTCGATTATATGGTGGAGTATTATAAATGTAGAGGTAGATATTTAGGGTTAAACCTAAAATTAAATTACAGTAACTTAATCCCATACACTAGAGAACTGGCTATTGATAGTAAAATCTGAATTTAGATGAAGTCTTTGAATTTATTTCTTTAAATTTTGCCTAAATGTTTTAAATATTTTACTGAAATAGGAACAGACAATAAAAACCAGACATACAAATAAATAAATTACAGCGCTTTTAACATTCCTTATTTACTTGCTAATTCAAAAACCAGCGAGCACGATGCAGGGATATCATTTGAGAGCGTTTAGCGAGAAATTTATTTTTTAATTATTTTGTTTATATACTTATATTATATTTAAGGTTTTTATTTTCTTATTGTTTTTTTAATTTTTACCTAAGTACGTATTCTAAGGTCCTATTTATGATATCGTTAACTAATTCAAGAAAATACAGTATTTTGAGAGAAAATGCCAATTTTAGTGACACTAAGACGAACCCTATATGATTTATGTTCTTATTAGAATAGTGGACAACTTACACCTACTCTACTTTTGACAGCCTCGTTGGCCGAGGTTCGATTCCCGGCGGAGATAAGGGGTGTGCTGAACAAAGATACCTATATTTCCAGGATTCGATTTTTGTGAAATTAAGTACGGGTTACAATGACAATTAGGTACATATTTAATTATTTCTATAGTATTGCTCAATAACACTCATGTAGTTTGCTTACTTTGAGGTTAGATCAATTAGTTTTCTTTGTTTAGGAATATTAATACTAAGAAAACTCACATAACTAAAATTAAACCTAAGATATACACATGAGGTCCTGGGTTCATCACCGGTAATCAATAGTAGTATAAAAGTACATAGTAATTACAACATAATCATTTTATTAATACATTTTATTGCTTGTAGCCCGACCAAGTTAAGCCGATAAGCTTGACGACTATTACATTATAGACCTTACACCACGAGTCTTAAGTTGGCTTAAAGGCATTTTTAGTAACTGTGGAAAAATAGTTTCTAATATCCGAATATTTGTTTCCAATTAAACTAATATTTTTCACACATTTTCCGCACTGCCAACGTTGGAAATAAAAAGAATAGTCGAAATAACAACGCCCAACGAAACTATTTCCGGGTCAGTAGATAAATTTTCAATATGGAATAGCGCAAAATGATTAAAATTGTATCACTTTTAACACAAAGATTTTTCAGGCTTAAATTGATAAAAAAATATAGCAACTACAAACATGCTTGATTTTTAGACTATATAATATCTTTTGGAAAATTCAGAATTTAACTCCCTATGTACTAAATTTTGACTGATTTTAATATTTTGCAGTCACCTCAAGTAGTTACATCATTATTATCTGCAACCTACATATGACCAATTTCCTTTTATTAGGTTCTAGTCGTGAGAACCCTGAATCAATTTTCCGACCTTTCTGCATTTCACAGTCAGTTCTAAGTTGATCTACATCTTTGTTCTATGCTATCCAATATAACATATTTTACTTGAAGCAGTATCTTCTTAAATATATAGTTTTTTTTTATCTTTATTTGATCGCCTTTGTGGTCTAGCGGTTCAGTTGTTGGACTTGACTGCATGAGGTCCCGGGTTCGAATCCCGGGTCGGGCAACAAAAAGAAAATTGGATTTTTCCACTTTTCTAATAAAAAAAAATGTTGCTCGGGATAGGATATGTGCCCGGTTGGCGATAGGCTTGCCACCTATCACATTATGGGACTTAGTATCTTCGGCTAGTCGTGGGTGCCTTGGTTGAGCCTCTGCCTACCTCTTCGGGGATATGGGCGTGAAGATACTTTATTTAGACATTTTTTTCACACAGTGAAGATTACAATCTCACATACTCTTATTTTAACAACTTAAACCTAATCTTTAACTAATAATGTATTCTATAGGAATGTGTATATTGTTCTAGCTACGCGTTTAGGACTCAGCTAAAACACTATTACACATATCTATCTCTTAATTATTTTTATTACATAAGGCTAAAAATTTAACAACGTTACGGACGCCCTTCGCCAAAATATGCACGTCTTCCTATTTATCATATCATTCATAATTTGGTGACATTTTGTTTCCCATAACAAAAGCCAACCTTTATAGGGGAATGTGTCCGGACCGCAACCCATGCGCTTTTATAATCTCTTATCTGCTTAAACTACACGAGGAAAACCAAGGAATGTAAGGTGGTTCAGCTTGTATCGTTTTGTGCCAGATACCTTTTGTTTTGGATGTTTCATTTCAATATTCCTTTTACATGCAGCGCCATTCCTTTCTTCAAACTTTATGCCTCGCATAGTGATGCGGCAGTACATCAACTGTGGTGATTTAAAATGGCCAGTTTAGCCATTTTCAGTATGTCAGTGTATCAGTGCATATGTAATCTGCATTTTCAGTGGCCTCTACTTCTTGTAAATTTAAAATTTTATAAGCTATTGCAACAGCTATTATGCCACAAGTACTTTTTTCAAGGTATTGCAACCCACTTTCACTATTAGTGCAAACATCTATATTGTCCACATCTTTATTCATCGCATGTGAATCGCCTTGAAATTGCAATGAGTTCGGCTGACAAAAGAGATAAGTAAGTAAGTCATAACCAGGATACCTAAGCATTTCTGCCACGCAGGTCCTAATTGGTAATGAGCTAAACACGGGTTTAGGTACCAATTAGAATACTGTTGGCACTGTGCTGTGTAGACTTGCCCGGATAGGGATCCACCGCCTTCCCTAAGTGTGCCATAATGACTTTGTCATGATCCGGTCCAAAGAGTAGAGTAGGTAACTTTCACAATAGCCTAAACATTCCGGCTATAGAAAGGCAACTTTCTGTTATAAGTAGACGATATCATCTATGGTGTCAATAGAAAGAAACAATTATCTCTTATCATCATCTTCATGAAAGTTCGACTGCATTCCATAAATAATTCCATAGGTAAATATTCTTTGACGGGTAGTTGAAAATATAATCCAATTTGAAATACGCATGGATTTCCAAAAGGTAACGCCTGATTTTAGATAGTCTTAGGGTTTTTCCAAAAAACTTAAACCCGTTTCAAACAAGAAATTTGGAGATATTCCATTAAGTAACATTTCCAAAGTAAATCAGACCCGATCCAAGTATCCACGGTTCACAAACAGGATTTTAATAAAAGTTAATTTATTCAATAAAACCTTCCCCGACTGTTGGCCCCTTATTCGTAATGGACCTGGATTCATTTTGAATTCACTGGCAATTGTTGGTGAATTTATACATTCATATCTGTTGAAATATTAAAATAGTAAGAGCTCCTGGATATTCTGTTGCCTGTGTTGGATTATATTGTACATTTGCACTTCGTCAGTGCCTTTGTTCAGTTTTGATTGCTGATGTAGCTGTGGAACTTGTCTGTAAGGACATTTTTATAGAATAGGTGGCAAGCGACCAGGTGGTTTACCTAATGGAAAGTGGCCTTCGCGGCCTGTGAACTGTTATCATACTAGGGGCCTCACAGTTACGTTGCCGTCTTTTTAAAGATGAATAAGCACTTTCCAAGAAATAGAAAATAAATATTTTAAATTTTCTACTTAAAAAAAATAACGTTGTCCGGAATTGGATGTGTGCCATAGTAAAGTAAAGTAAAGTATCTTTAAGTCAATATCCCCGAAGGGGTAGGCAGAGCCGCAACCAGGGCCCCCACGACTAGCCGAAGACACTAAGTCTCACTATGTGATAGGTGGCAAACCTATCGCCACCGGCACATATCCAATCAAGAGCAACGTAATTTTTATTAGAAAATTATAAATATACATTTTTCTTTTTTTTGTTGTCCAACCTGAGGATCGAACCCAGGACCTCAAGAAGTCAAGTCCAACGCCGGACCGCTAGACCACAGAGGCGATCTTTTGAGACCACAGAGGGATATGTGCCCTGTTGGCGATAGGCTTGACACCTGTCACATTGTGGGACTTAGTGTCTTCGGCTAGTCGAGCGTACTTCGGCTGTGCGTTTGCCAACTTTTCTTGAAGTATTGAATATCGATGCCTAAGCATTCACGTCACAATTGAGTAGGTTCCTGCCTATCATATAGGAGGCTTGACGTTAAGATGTGTATGTATGTGTTATGTATCTTTTATTTCAAAATAACAAAGTTTAAAAAATAAACACTAGGTTAATTAATTATTTGAATCTTCAACTTCAAATAAAATCACAAACTGTGTACCTAAGACACCCTTTGTATAAACATAAATATTGTGTTATAAGTGTAGCAGTGTCATACCTACTGTATATACAGGGTAGATGTCTTATGTTTTATTTACTGAGTACTAGCTGCTTTGGCGAGCTTCAATCCACCCATTCAGTTTGTAAGGGAAAAAAATATAATTTTTCCTAATTTCCTCTCAGTCAAAGGCGATAAAAACTACCATATGTCCGTCTCCTTGTACTAAGCTACCTATTAGCTTTCAACCAAACCGGTTTCGCCGTTTTCGAGTTATAAATAGTGTAACTAACACGAATCTTTTTATATACATATAAATAACACGCCTGGTGTGTAAAGTGCAGTATGCATTTGTTATGTTTTCAGGTTTCCCCTGTGTTATGGTCATTCAAAAATGAGAGGGTAAACTCATTTTAAAAGTAATATTATGTGGTCATTCGATTATATAAAAAAATAGTAACATACCCTTTTTTTGTTTACATTTTAAAAGTAATATTATGTGGTCATTCGATTATATAAAAAAATAGTAACATACCCTTTTTTTGTTTACATTTTAAAAGTAATATTATGAGTCATTCGATTATATAAAAAAATAGTAACATACCCTTTTTTTGTTTACATTAAAGTGTTGATTAATTATTTGTCGCCTCTGTGGTCTAGCGGTCCGGGTGTTGGACTTGACTGCATGAGGTCCCGGGTTCGAATCCTGGGTCGGCCAACATAAAGAAAATTGGGTTTTTCCAATTTTCTAATAAAAAAAATGTTGGTCGGGATTGGAAATGTGCCCGGTTGGCCATAGGCTTGCCACCTATCACAGTGTGGGACTTAGTATCTTCAGCTAGTCGTGGGTGCCTTGGTTGTACCTCCGCCTACCTCTTCGGGGATATGGGCGTGAAGATACTTTTTTAATTAGTTGATTAATTATTTAATTCATTCGTACATTAATTCATACCTATACTAAATTTATTCTACGAAATAACATTTATGAAATGTATA
>NJDC01001527.1:0-28673 GCA_002245475.1 Calephelis virginiensis
TGATGATGAACAGTTTGAATTAATGTAAACAATGAATTATATAATTCATTTGGATCGTCATGATACGGCAACATTGGTAATTTTTCCAATAAGGCAGTTTCAAATCTTTTCAGTCGGCTAGCACTGATAGGGACAAAAACAATGTTTTTTCTTTGAGCTTTTTGCGGAGTTATCGGTAGTTTGACGAATAAACTACAGTGATCAGACTCCATTTTGCTAATAACATTTTTGTTAAAGTGTGTCATATTTGTAAATATATTATCGATGCAAGTGGCACTTGTAGCAGTTATTCTGGTAGGCTCAAAAAAAATGTTTTGCAAGTTATATGACCTAAAGAGATTTAAAAATTTTAAAGAAAGTGTTGATGGTTCTAAAATGTTTATATTAAAGTCACCACAGATTATAATATTTGACTTTGAATAAGAAGTTTTAAATAATATCTCTTCTATTTTGCTTTCAAAATCATCATAAGATGCGCAAGGGGGCTTGTATACACTTAACACAATCAATTGCTCAAACTCAATACAAGCAATCTCAATATCGATTGTCTATTGGCCGAGTGATTGCGTAACAAACATACAATAAAAGAAACACAGTCGAATTGATAACTTCTACATTTTTAGAATCGATCAAAAATGAGCACTTATAACACATAATCAGGTAGTTTTATAAAGCTAAAGATGACTCTTTTTGAAATTAATATGAAACATTTCCATTTAAAATGTTGCCAAGCTACATGGCTCGCACTTTCAAAAAGTTATCAGATGTCATGCTGTAATAAAATAAAGTAAAATAAAATGCATATTTATCAAGAAGCTGTAACTTTATAAACATCATATCCTGAAAATTTTGTTTATTTACATGTATCATTTGAACCAAACTTATAATGCAAAATAACGACGAAACTTCTACATATATGGACATGAAACACCTACGAAAAAAACCTGCCATTAAAACAAAATATGACAGCCGTTCTGACCAATAAGAGGCCGTAATCAGTGGTTCTGACATGACTGGCTATTCAGAAAAAGTAGTGTATAGATACATGATCTATTACTGATAATCGGTAGTTAACTTTACGTAAACAGATAAGAATTATTATTTAAGTACACATCTTTCAACTATGTTAACCTCTTTCATCCTTCTATCTATAATGTTCAAAATTTGAACTTCAAATGTCTCTTGTGTGCATTTTTTTTATATTAAATTTGTTTAATTTGCGTTGTTGTTTTTCATGTTAAATATCAAAATGTTAATTTAAAAAAATCCTGAATAAATTACATAGTAGAAGATCCGAACCTACATTGACTTACATAGAGCTGATAATTGAATAAAACATATTTTGTAGTCAAGAATATTAACGATCATATTAAAAGTGGGTTGCCTAAAAAAAATCTTGAACTGAATATTTTTAATTGCTTAAAAAATCTTTTTCATGTTTCCAAATATTTTTTTCAGACAGGCTTAGATATCAACATAAATTGCAATAAAAATTGTGATAAAACTACACATCTGTTAATATGTTTTTTTTCTGCTATCCGATCCCGTGAAATTAACTAGCATCGACAATTATCTATTTATACCTGGCAATCCAGATAAATAACAGACAACCCAACTTCTGCTGCTGTGAGTCGGGATAAAATCTTAATATTGCACCATTTATTAATAAAAAATATTTTAAAAAATAAAAAAAAATGACTAGGAAAATCTTAGCCAACCCATCTTTAATATACTAAATTTGCAATATAACCAGCTTCATCCTATTATCAGCTTGGTGTAGGTCGACCTAACTTCGGATCTTAGACTAACACAACTGAATCTAACCAAAATAAGCAAATTATGTGCTTGTATTGAAGGCATTAAGCAACGACACTAATACATAGAAGCAATTGTTAGTAAAGTTTGTTGTTTTCGTAAGCCACAAATAACACTTTTAAACTAAATGAAGTACAAAGCCTTTTCGGAGAAGGGCTTCGTCAAGTAACTTGACAGCGATAGGACTGTACTCGTATAGGCCACGCCTTGAAAATCAAGGTTAAATTTGCCAAATGGATTATAAAGTCGACGACATTAGCAATAGGTTAAAGTACATGACACGACGATACTGATATTTTTGAGTGTTTAGATACAGAGACATTAGATAGGTTTTTATTTTTTATACATTTTGTTTTCTGAAAATTTAAATAATGACCTTCATTAAAAACTCGAGTACAACGTATTAATTTGGTTTAATTCGCTTTAAATATGCAAATTCAACATTCACAAGTTCACATTTTTCAGCGAATGTTAAATCGATAGTTAATTTTATTAACATCTTTCGATAAAGGCACAACGCTGTTTACGATTTGCAAACAACTTACAAGATTACTAATATGTATCAATTTAGTCTCTGAGTTTCAAAAACTGGCTATAGTGCCCTCGTGCTTCACTTTGCTTGACTTGTCCAAAGAGTATATAAACACTACGTAATAGGAGGCGGGACTTCCATAGATACATAGCAAACCCGAATTCGTATAAAGTTTACTTGAAAAAGTATAACCCGTATAATTTTAAAGTAAGTCTAAAGGCATTCAGATATAAGGCAACTAGTGTTATATGATTTGGGCGAATATAAAACATAGCAAACTTACGTTTTTTTTATTTTTTGATATAAAAGTTGCGCCAAACTGGACTTGTCCAAAGAAAATAAAATGGCGGTGACACTCTGCCCACAGATAAATAAAGTTACACTTGAAAAAATTTTTTTATTAATCAAATGACCTGTAAATCGACATCGAAATATTTTTCGACCGGAAAAAAATTGATGTAATATTATGGTCGACACCTGTATTTTAATGTATGTTAATCGATTTCTCCGTCATTTGTCCTCTGATTTTTTTAAACACTTCTAAATACTTCTAAAGTGATCCCATAATCACCAAGTCAGAGTTTCACGATGGAATACTCAGTTTTACAAAATAAAAAAAATGCGTACTAACTAATAAAGTCAGGATTTTGCAGTTTTATTGCGCTAGTAGATTATTGTTACAAATAACCTGTAGATTTTGTTCGTAGATGTGCATAAAAATGTATGATTGAATGTATCACTAACATGCGGTAAAGCGAAAGATACCCTCCAAATGCATTGCCATTTGTTCCTGAACATCAAGCCTTTTCTCTCCTCGTGACACATATATGTCGTAAAATATCTATAAAGACAATATTATTACAACATCCTCTTTAAACCGTCTCCAAAAAAAGGAGGAGGTTCTCTGTTAGATTGCATGTCTTTCTTTTTTTGTACTTTTGTTACACGATTACTCAGCCAATAGCCAACAAATTTTTCACTTTTATACAGGTAAGTGAAAATTTAGTGCATTAGAAGTATAACTTAAAAACCACTAGCCGGATTGTGATAAAACTAATATGAGACCACCTCGGAAACACGACACATCTTTCAATAAAGAACCACCAAACTCACGTAACAAATATACAAATAACGTACAGTAGAATTGAGAACCTCTTCTCTTTTAGAGTCGGTTAAAAAAATGTTCTGTTATTCAAGACATTAAGGGCCACTTGCACGTTCTTGAGTTAAGTTTGATAACGGGTTAAACTGTCAAATATATATTGAATTAGTCCTATGTTAGAAAATATCTTGGAGTAAAATATTTAACCCAGGAATGTGCAAGTGGCCCTTAAATTATTAAAAATTTCGTCCATACATCATTTGAATAACTACACAGAAGCTTATGACATATATACCTATCAGGAGCATCATGCCAAGTTCTGTAAATGTCGAAATAATTACGGATTATATTGAACACTCTCTCTCTTCTCTTAATGTGAAACCTTTTCTCTCTTAAGTGACAAATCAAAGCATCGAAATCTCTTAAGAGAACCTTTGTATTCTATTTTTGATATCTTATTTTTATGGCAAGAACAGTGACATCGGATTTATTTTATCAAAGTCAAGTTGTACCAAAGTCATGTTGGAACAATAATCACAACAACAGTAGGTATAGTACTGTTTAAATTATGCGCTTCGGCTATACATTTTTTACTCATTCTTCACTTTATACTTTTATTTCTAAATTGGCTGACCTAATCTAAATTAAAGCGAAATGATTAATTATGTAATAACAATTCTACATATAGATAACTCTACATATAATACATTCTGACTTCTGAAGCTTGACGAATATAGCCGAAGCGCATTATTTAAATAGTACTACTACAATGTGTTTAAAAGATGTCAGTAAAATATATTAGACGCTGTTTTATTCTCCTCGCCTCTGTGGTCTAGCGGTCCGGGTGTTGGACTTGATTGCATGAGGTCCCGGGTTCAAATCCCGGGTCGACCAACAAAACGAAAATTTGATTTTTCCAAAAAAAAATGTTGGTCGGGATTGGAAATGTGCCCGGTTGACGATAGGCTTGCCACCTATCACATTGTGGGACTTAGTGTCTTCGGCTAGTTGTGGGTACCTTGGTTGTACCTCTGCCTACCTCTTCGGGGATATGGGCGTGAAGATACTTTTTTGTATGAAGGATCTTGACGGGTAATTTGTGACAGGTATGTAAAAGAAGCGTGATGGAACGCGGTAGTGCGAAATGACACCCTCTAAATGTGACGCAATTTGTTACGGATTACGAAACCTTTGCTTGTGACACATCATCTACATTGTAAGACCTCAAAAGAGCTTTTGCATTATATTTCTTTACTAGCTTACACCAGAGACTCACCCCGTGAATCCATTATCAGGCGCGGATATTTTAGTCCTAATAAGATTATGGTATGGTCACATCGTTTCAAAATTTTCCCTTTTGCTAGTTGAAGTACGGCTCATTTCATTGATTTGACCGCTTCGTCGGCAAAGCAGTTGGCATGCCTGACTTCAACAAACAACCGCGTACTTCGAGTTCAATTCCCGACGGGGGCTAGCACAAGTGTGAATGTCTGTATTCCCGATTCTGGGTGTTTTTTGATACTTATTCCGGATATTTAAGATCAAACTGGCATAAAATTAAAAGTTATTTCAATTTGGATGCCCGCGGTATACCTAAATTAACGGCAATCGAAGTTAAGAAGTATCTAGTAGTTAAGAATCGACTAATAATATATGTAATATATATAAAAAATATTATTTAATCAAATATATTTTAACTTCTGATCAAATTATTTTATTTGTCACGATTTCCATTATTTGTTAGCAAAACTTTAAAAATGTTAGTAAATATAGCCCTATTTGCAGTTAAATGCCATCGTGTTGGTCCGGGCTCCTATGTAGAATAGACCATCTGCCTTCCTTGCCAGGCAACTCGTAAAAGGCGAGCATAGGCTCACCGTTACTACCACCGTGACATCTGACTAGGTGGTAGAGCTTAGCAGCGACTCGTCCGGATCGGTACCACCGTTTTACCTATTCCTGCCGCCATAACGTCATGACGTGTTCCGGTTCGGAGGGTAAGGTAGCCGGTAAACTTACGTTTGCTGGAGGCCTAACATCTCGGCCTCAGGTTGGCAGCGCACCATTACCACCTTTGGTGTCTCTAGGCGAAGTGAATTTCTTAAGATCAGGAAATCCATCTGCTTGTTTGCCTTCCAATATCATAAAAAAAAATCGTATGCGTTAAGAGACAAACCTAGCCAATAGACAGCATAGATAATATAAATTCGTTGCTGATCTACGTTCGCTGTTAGGCAACATCTATACAAGCCTACCAGCTACCCTACCCTCTGTGCCCGAACACGAACCTTATTCCTGTTATAACGTCATATGAGGGTAGCTCATAAAGAACAACTCAAAAGACCCGGCGTCTTCTATAAGCATCAATCCAAAAGTTTATAGAAGACGTTACTTACTAAAAACGAGTTTACAATTTCAAATTTTTAAATTCTCGCATATCGTACGATCAAAACGTTATAAAGCAGTGATCTATTTTCGTTTTATCTCTTTCATGGACGAGTTGACTAAAAGCTGGTAGAAGTATTACGACGATGAAATGACATAATTATCTTATTGGAAATCTACGCTAAATACGAGAAGAGCACAAGCAATTAAGTTTATTTTTATTTATACAAATATTATTATGACTTGTAACGAAATAGAGTCAAGAGTCTCTAAAACCGACGTGTTTGTATGAAAAGGGTAATTAGTGAATGTGAAAGAAGCCAGGCAGGTCTGCAAGAATCGTAAGGATTGGAACTCGATACTCTCTGCCTATCATGTAAGGGACTTGGCGTGAAGATTTGTAACGAAGTATACAGTTCCGTAAATATTTTTATGACAAGAGAGCGAACAAACACGCCCCTCTTATGATAAGAGACCGGAGATGATGACAACCGGGTGGCCTATAGAATGCAAGTTTACCAGCTACCCTTCCCTCCTGAAGGAACATTATCTTTACAATGGCAGGACTAGGTAAACATGTACTCATTGGTGGTAATTTTTTTGCGCACTCACTTACCTAATTTAAAGTTATCGCTATCTTTTTTTAACAAGAGTGATAGAAAGAGACAAAACACTTTTAGTGCTGTCAGATTAGTCTATACACGACGTTCCTACAGATGTTTAATCTGTAAAAAGGTCTATTCCCAGTTTCCCCCGAATAGGGGAAAGTGGGGATTTTTATCGCATCTTCCCCCGAATTCAAAATCGGAATAAACTGGGAACAAAATCGTCCAATCTTCCTCCAAAATATTAATTATCGATTGGTTTAAATGAAATAAACTTGAGTATTTTGCAGTAACGATTAAACCAAAGTTTACAAAAGTAATAAAATAAAAAATGAATGTGATTACAAAATAAAAAATGTATTTTTCATTTTAATAGTGTAGCGCTTCTTTCACTTTTTAGAAATTGACAGTTGTAACTAGCAACAAATAAACTAATATTAAACAGGTTTCAGCGTTCTATCTTAAATTAATCTATGATTTATCATAAAAAAAGTTCGGTATCCGCTTTTTTATTTATTAGAATCGTACTTTGAGATCAGTCTCAAAATTGTTCAACAATATTTTTGTTAATATAGGTACGAAAGTAAAAATCTTATAAATCACTAGGTATGTAATGTATTATATTTTTAATTATTGATTTTATATAGTTATTGTTACAATGGTAAGACAAATCTTAAAGTAAGATAGTCATAACGAATCTAATCAATATGAATAATCTAGTGATTGTACATGCTGTGATATATGTGGTTATTACTATCAGTTATTGATTTTTTAATTAGTAGGCTAACCTACTCATTGTTTTATATTTATTTAAGTAGAAGAGACTTTTAGTATACGATTTTTTAAGTAATATTTTATACTTCTGTACCTGAAAACCACAGGAGTCGGTCACTGCAATAGAGAAACGTCTTTTTACCACCAAACGTATTTATTTAAAGAAACACCACTAAATATACAATTTTCAAATGAGCAAAATCGCCGGTCGCAGCACGGCGGAACGTTAGCGGACAACTGACAACAAAATTATTTCCTACCTACGTTATTAATTATACATATGTTTTTATTACTATTTGGAGTAGCTCGCATCGCTAACATAACCCCACCCTAGTGCTGGTGATGCAGCACTCATTTCACCAAAGGGATTTTAGTGATACGAGCCACAGACCTCTCAAGACTACCGAGCTGTGTCCGAAGCTGTACCACTCGCACTCTGCCGTCTTTTCCTGGAAAGACCTGCTCTATAATTCCTCGTGGCCATACGTTCCGAGGAGCTTTAGGATCGGCAATAACTAGCAAGTCGCCTACTTGCAACGGACTCTGCTCATCCTGGGCCCACCGTCGTCGTGGGATCATTTCTGGAAGCACTTCATTGATCCATTTCTTCCAAAACATATCCGCCAACCTTTGGGCTATTCTCCATTGACGACGAAGGAACAGGTCAGATTCATCAAAGATGCCTATTTGTGGTAAGTTGGATGAGGAACCTAGCAGGAAATGATTTGGGGTCAATGACTCTGAGCTATGCAAGTCGACTGACACGTGGCTCAGGGGGCGGCAATTTACGATGGCTTCTACATCAGCTAGAAGCGTATTGAGCACCTCTTCTCTGGACGCTCTCTCTTTTTAAAACTATCCGTAAGGTCTCCTTTACACTTCGTATTAAGCGCTCCCACGCCCCACCCCAGTGGGGACTGGCCGGCGGTATAAATGTCCAGCGGGTGCCATGTATACTAGCAGCGGTCTGAAGCGATTGCTGATTTAATTCTTCGATGGACTTCTTAAGCTCTACGCTAGATCCCCTCAGGTTAGTACCATTGTCTGAGTAGAGATGTGCAGGCCAACCTTGGTGTGAAGCCATTCTACGAAGAGCCATAATCAAAGAATCGGTACTCAGTGAACTCACAGTCTCTATGTGAATCGCCCGTACAGTGAGGCACGTAAACAAAACTCCATATCGCTTTTCCCGTCGTCTTTCTGTAGCAACCTCCATTGGCCCAAATAGGTCAACACCACAGTGGGTAAAAGGTCTTTGATGATGAGCCAGTCTGGCTGCTGGAAGGTCACCCATTTTTGGCATTCGAGGTACTGCCTTACGTATTTTACAAAGCATACATTTGGCTATTATTTCTTTAACTGTAGGTCGTAATCTTAGTATCCAGTATCTTTGTTTTAGGCTATTCACTACCATCTCTTGATTGCCGTGACCAGCCTTCACGTGGTAATATTTCACTATCAACTTGGTCACGTGACTTCTCCCATCCAATATTACAGGATACTTCATGTCAAAGGAGATATCAGCAGCTTCACTTATTCGTCCACCCACACGCAGTAGATCTTGCTCATCCAAGTAAGGCGTCAAAGTAAGTAACCTACTTTTTTTTCATCACATTTTCCACTTTTAATTGTACTTATATCCATGTAGAACGATGTTTGTTGTGCACAACGTATAAGAAGAACTTCTGCACGACGCATAGTAGAACATTCATCAATGTCCTTTTTTTTGGCATTTATTTATAAATTGCAACACTGCCGACGAACTTCTTAGCAGGCGTATCCAACGTGAGAATCGCATCGGATTCGGTGCAGCAACTTGTTCCGGTAAGTATGCTATATGATCCATGTTTATCACATATTCTAAGTCACATACTTCTTGAGTGGGTATAATTGTGCTGGTAGGCCACGAAGCTTCATTTTTATATAGAAACGAAGGGCCATTTAGCCACTCACCATCCCACTGCAGGCTTTCATAATTCTCCCGAGTGGCTATATCCGCCACGTTCATTGAAGAAGGTACGTATCTCCATTCTTTACTTTCCGTCAATTCATCAATCTCTCCTAGTCGGTGGGCAATATAAGGTTTATAGTTTCGTGTGTTGTTTGGAATCCAGTGTAAAACTGTTGTAGAATCGCACCAAAAATATCTATCAGCTGTTTTTATTCAATGCATGGACTGTATTGTATTTGCTAATCTAGCTGCTATAATGGCTGCTTGCAATTCTAATGTAGGTACTGTTATAGTTTTAATAGGCGTAACTCGACATTTACTAGCTACGAAACATACCCTTATTTGTTTATTAGCGTCTAACCAACGCCAATAAGCGACCGCGCACATAGCTTGAGTCGAACTATCGCAAAAAACGTGAAGTTGTAAACAATTATAACCTGTTGCGCTAGGAAGCTGACGACCGTCAGTTGTTTGTTTACGCATAGTTATAGCTAAGTCACCGTAGGAATCCCTTGCAAGCGGTGACTCATCACTCACTGCAGTTGAATCGGGTAAAGATGCACGCACGCGCCTATAACATCGTGGTATTCGAATATGACTAATTGTTTTAAATAGTTTTAACCATTTAAACCATTTTAAACAAATAACCTTGGTTATGTTTTCGTCCCAGCTTACGTTCGATTTCCAAGTTTCCTGTAATAATATTTTCCCATTTATGGTAAATGGAGAAAGATAACCGAAAACATCAAACAATGACATAATAACTTTTAATAATTCACGCTTAGTGAGGCATTTTGATCCATTAATTATTTCTTCCGGTATCTTTTTAAAGGTTGTATCAAAACCTAAGGTGTCATCATGGGGATACCATATAATTCCCAAAGCTCGCTCACCTTCGTGTCGTTCCTCAATTTTTATAGCTGTGCCCACAGTAGAGAGAGATTCCGCCGGTAAACTATTCAAAACAGTAGGGCTGTTACTTAACCAATTTCGGATGTCGAAACCCCCCTTTTTATGTATGTATATAATATCGTGCGCGAGTTCTATACAATTTTTATCACTTGCTTGACTGTCTATATAGTCATCCATGTAATGCTGATCGCGATAGCTTGAACGGCTGCGGGCTTCACCGATTCATACAATTGAGCATTCTTATTTTTAATAAACTGTGCTATGAACGGTGAACAGTTCGCACCAAATATTAATGACGTCATTTTATAGGTTTTTATGTCTTCGCCAGGAAGATATCGCGCCACAGAAACCTAAAGGCATTCTGATCGGAAGTTAAAATTTTAACTCTCAAAAACATGTCCTTAATGTCACCTACTATCCCGATCTCATGCTCACGGAAACGCAACATAATTCCTAACAATGACATTAATAAATCAGGACCCGTTAATAAATAGTCGTTAAGTGATAACCCTCGTGTTTTAGCCGCGGCATCGAAAACTAAACGTAATTTATTTTTGTTTGGATTATCGACTCCAAAGTGTGGCAGGTACCACGTTTTGTTAGTTTTTGTTTTATCTAGAATTTCAGTAGCAAAATTATTTTCTAATAAATGTTTAACACACTCACGATACCTGTTTGCATATTGTTCATTAAGATACATTTTCTTTTCCAGGTTTCGAAGCCTAGACAAAGCGGTGACTTCCGAATCAGGCATCTTACAGGTAGTATCTTTCCACGGAAGACCTACGTGCCATCGACCATCGATTAATGTTGCCGTTTGTTCTAGGTGTTCCAGAGCACGCAGTTCGTCGGGATTCTGGCGTGGTGTCCCGGATATTCCCAGAGATTCGATAGTAAACAACTTTCTAACCATTTCGTGCAGGTTGTCTAAATAAGTGTCTGCCAACCCTGATTCAACCTCAGTGACATGCAGCGCAGAGTGACCCACGCTGGAATCGACTCGCGACTTGTTAGCCTGTAGTGACGTGGGCACTAAACCATGAACGCTCCAACCTAACGGAGTACGAGTGGCACACGGCTCGTTACGCTTTCCTGTTTTTATTTCTATTGGTAACAATAAATTACAGTTATCCTGTCCTATCAAAATTTCAGGTTTTATATTATCACAACAAAATTCGTCTTTGATATTACACAAATGAGAATAATTACTAAAATTAATTAAGTCATAATTTTGTACAGGTACATTAAAATTCTGTATACTTCGTAAAGAAAGTTTAAATTTCTCACCCATATTGTTTGATATACAAACATTCACGATGTCTGTGTCACACACAAGCTCGCTGTTTTCCCACGCGCCGCACACACGTAAAGTTTACTTGCGGCCGCACAGGCCAGCACGTCACGTAAGCGTTGCACTGATAAGAGATACAGTAGCTCCGTCATCTAATAACGCACTCGTTTTAAAAATCCCGTTGGGTCCGTATACACTGACAGGTACTACTTTTAATAACACTTTGCAAGCACTATTTTTAACATGGCTAATGATCTCCGACGTAGCTACAGGCAAGGGCCCGTCTAAATTACTAACGCACTGATTGTTATCGCGCACTGTCTGCTGTAAGTTATAATGTAATAATCTATGGTGGGCCTGTCCGCAGTTAATGACGTCACACGCTGCTGCCGGACAGGTCGCTCGATCATGATATGCGTCTAGGCATTTTAAACATAAACGTTTGTTTTTAACAAAATTCCATCGATCCTTGCGTAAAGCTTTGCAGAATTTCTTGCAATCTGTTAATTTACGTTTTGTTATTCGACAAAATTGACACTTTTCATTCTTATCGTGTTTTTTATTCAATAAAACTGTATGCATGCCTTCTGTATATTTTTTTTATTTATAAGAACTATCTGTATTATTTTTAACATTTAATAAAGCCATGGATGATACTTTGGTAGCTTCTTCGTTTAAAAATTCGGAAATATCGAACCATGTCGGTCGTATGCCTTGTTTAATAAAGGAGTAATTGTAATCGGCCCACTTAGATAGTAAAATAGGTGGTAGCTTTGGTAGTTATATTTAACCCGTGTAGGTAGTCATCACGACCAATCACTTTAATTGCAGCTACACAATTTCGTAATTTAATAGAAAAGGGCACAATATCCTTGTGATATTCTTGTGAAACAGGATGTAGCTTTTTGATATCAACCATAATGCGTGACAATATAATGTCAGGATTACCAAATTGTAGCTCAAGTGTAGCCATTACTGTCTCCGGCGAAGTTGCACTTATCAGCAGCGCCGAGACAGCTTCGCGAGCTGCTCCTTGAAGACATTTCCTTAAGCGCCACATATTTTCATTATTATTAAAATTACACACTTTTGATGACTCTTCATAAGCCTGTTTAAAATGAAGCCACTCCATTGGGTCGCCAGAGAATATTGGTAATTCTTTTGGTGTACAAATTCTACTTAGTAGGTTAGTGTGTAGACCATTGCTAGATGAAGCGGCCGCGAGATCCTTTAGTGCACTGGCCAGAAGATGAACTGTCCCTTCAGTTCCAGCGTTCCCAGTTGCCGGAGGGCACGGCACGTCCGTTCTTTGACCCTTGTCGTGGACAGGCTGTGCTGTTAGTTCCTGATGGCTGTGCTCCAACCACTCCTCAATATTCCTACAAGTGTGGTCTGACTCCGACACACTACCTTCGTCATCGATGTCCGCAAGGTTCGCCGCTAAACGTCTGTTTATCAAATCGATCTCAATCTTAGCCTTGGCTTCTGCGGCTTCCAGTTCTAGTTTTTTCTTTCTTGCTAGTACTGATGAAGATGTAGATCTCTTTGACCTGGTTTTACCATGATGAGACGATAATGGTACATTTTTTGCCGCGGCTGAGGGTTGTTCGGTATTTTCCATAATACCCTCATATTTGGTTTTACTTTGCTCGCCTTTTCTAGAAATTTCAAAAGGAATTGGCTTTTCTTCACTTGGTGGTAACTCTGGAACATTTTGAACTGAAGCCATATCCTCCTCTTGCTGCTGCTCGTTTTCCCTCATTGCCTTTCTTGTCCTCACCATTTTTGCTGGTGTGTAAAACATTGATGCGGCTCGAAGTGACCAACTGAAAACCACAGGAGTCGGTCACTGCAATAGAGAAACGTCTTTTCGCCACCAAACGTATTTATTTAAAGAAACACCACTAAATATACAATTTTCAAATGAGCAAAATCGCTGGTCGCAGCACGGCGGAACGTTAGCGGATAACTGACAACAAAATTATTTCCTACCTACGTTAATAATTATACATATGTTTTTATTACTATTTAGAGTAGCTCGCATCGCTAACAGTACCTGTACTTACTTTATTTTTGTTAAATATTTTTTGATGATTTTACGTGGTTAGTGTTACAATTAAGACTGCAAGTAAGATACTAATAAGTAAAAAAAACTTTTTTTGATAAATCATAGATTTATTTTATTTCGCCTCTGTGGTTTAGTGGTCCACGTGTTGGACTTGACTGCATGAGGTCCCGGGTTAGATTCCCGGGTCGGGCAACAAAAAGAAAATTAGATTTTTCTAATTTTCTAATAAAAAAAAAGTTGTTCGGGATTGGATGTGTGCCCAGTTGGCGATTGACTTGTCACCTATCACATTGTGGGACTCAGTACCTTTGGTTATGCCTCTGCCTAGCTCTTTGGATATGATCACGAAGATACTTTGATTTTAGATAGAACTCCGAAACCTGTTTAACATTACTTTATTTGTTGCTAGTTACAACTGTTTCTAATAAGTGAAAGAATCGTTACACTATCAAAATGGAAAATACAGTTTTTATTTTATTATAAAATTTGTTATGCCTAACCAAACTTTGTTGTAATAATTCTTTTAAAATACTCAAGTTTATTTCATTAATAACAGTAGAAAAGTAGAGCGATTTTAGTTCGCGAAATGAATTTATAAATAAAATATTATTTTGAGTGAAGATAGTACGATTTTGTTCCCAGTTTCCCCCGATTTTGAATTCGGGGGAAGATGTGACAAAAATTCCTACTTTCCCCCGTTCGGGGGAAAGCATTTAGGGGAAACTGGGAATAGACCGTAAAAAATCATAATTTGACACGTCCGGACTAATCTGACTAATCTAAATTGTTCCATCTTTTTGTTTTTTCTTTACTTTAAAAAGATAGCATGCATTTAAATTAGTATAATTTTTGAAAAACAGAATCACCACTAATTAGGGATGCAACATCGTTCATAAATAAATAAATGAAACATCGATGTCGAAAATAACGTTTGTTTATGAACGATACCTCGATATTTTAAAACATCGATGTATCTTTTGTATCCCTACCACCAGTATCTGTGTATTTAAAAAAATATCTCCATTTCCCGCGGTCATCGGATTACGCCCGAACGGATGGAAAAATTTTGCAATTTTTTGAAAAACCTAGGAAAGTTGCAAGGAAAATAAAGAAAAAATTTTAATGTTTGGTAAAAACTGTTTGCATCTGTTAATGTCCGAATACGAAGTTTCGCGGGTCAGCTAGTATACAGCAAAATTAATTACGTGAGTAGATATATAAATACTACGCGCGTCAATTAAATATAGCCAAATTAACATGACTTTTACCCTTCTCTCACGAGTAGTCCTTTAGCAGATAGGATAAAAATTAGGCCATAATCTTTCTTGAATTATAGAAGTACCTAATAATCAAACCCATGCGTAGGGCCAGTCCTGTGAAAACTATAAGAGAGATCAATCTATGTGACTGTTAGTATCCTTTTCGCCAAAAATTTAAAGCTTATTATACACAAACAAATATATATTCATGAAACGAGAAAGTTACAAGTTTGTACATATATAGTTTATACTATAGTTCTGGTAGTATTTAGTATTATTTAGACTCGTCACAAGTGCCTTATGTAAGGTGAATGTGAATAAAATTATTTTCTATTCTATGTACAATAATAATTCTACTTATAGACGGAGGTATATTGTTTAAAAAAATAGATATATTACAACATGGTCTGGGGCGAAGTTTTTTCTTTCTTTAAAATTTATGGAAATAGATATATTGTTTTTTTATAGACGGAGATATATTGTCCGTGTCACTGAACTCCTTCTAGACAACTGGAGCGATTTTGATGAAATTTTTGTGTGTGTTCAAGGGCATTAGAGAATGGCATTAGATTCACAATTTGGTTTACTGGAAAATGTTTTTAAATGTTTTTTATTTGTAAGTAGTCGTTGATTTTGGAATGTTTTAGTGGGTCCGGCAGACTGCGCTACTATCAAAGCATTAATGTATGTATGTACGTGTGTACGTATGGCTTGCATACGAAGTTTGCTGGATCAGCGAGTATATAAATCAAGTGCTGTTCGTTAGTGTCGCTAAAACTCGAGAACGGCTGGACCGATTTGACTAGTTTTAGTTTTGAATTATTTGTTCAAGTCCAGGGAAGGTTTAAAAGGTAAGAAAAATGGAAAAACTGCGAGGAAACGAGGAAAAACAACATTTTAATTTTCCCACTTAAACCGAACGGGTCGAACGAAGTTTGCCGAGACAGCTAGAATTTAAATGTTATGAAAGTGTTCAATATATCCCACAATGTTCCATCGGACATCCCTTGCATCTTCCTTTCAACTATTTTTCCATACATTTTTGATGCTAAACTGATCAAACTAATGGGTCTGTAACTTGTACAGTCCATACGTGAACCCTTGCCTTTATACAAGCGCACAATGACCGCACGTCGCCAGTCTTCGGGTACTCTGCCGATCTTCCAACACTTGTTACAAAGAACCCAGAAAGAGTCCCGGACGGCAGGATCACCAAGTTTGATCATCTCAGCTGTAACCATATCTACTCCCGCAGCCTTACCACATTTCATACTTCTTATCGCCCATTCAACTTCTTCCATCATAATGCCGTCAGATGCCTCCGCTACTTCCAAGTCATATGAGTACTCGGACCCAGCGGCAGCATCTTGGGCACATTCATACATATCTCCATAAAATTCACTCCACCGTCTTAACACGTCATGCGTGCTTGTAAGAATACCACCACTCTTAGACTTAATTCTTTTCATTCTGGAGGTAGACGAACAACTCCGAGACTTCTTCACCTCTCTCCAAAAGAGTTTGGTGTTCATCTCGAAGTTGTTAGCCAACCTCTCTTCTAGTTTCATACTTTCCCTTTCACGCTTCTCTTTCACTAAGTGTTTGGTGATATTCCTGCAACAACGGTACATTTCTTTCTTCAAATCTTTCATACTGTCATTCGACTGCAGACATGCTACATAGTCTTGCCAAGCTTTGTTCTTTCTTTCAACTGAGGCTTTTACCTCCTCATCCCACCATGCGTCACCATTCATAGACTTGTGCATCTTTGCACTCCCACATACCTCTTTCATAACATCAACCATACTATCTTTCAAAACATTCCAACAGTCATCCACGTCTAAGTCCGGTAGGCACACACTATTCAGCCTGTCTTGGACTTGACTCTCATACATGCTTCCTACACTCGGGTCTTGCAACTTTTCACTCTCAATCCTTTCAAGCCCTCCAAATGGAATACGTGCTACGTGCACCTTGCCAGTGCCTCCACTTCTTAAACAGACCCCTAAACCGGCTATTAACCAAGTAGTGGTCCGTGTTAAAAGTTGGGCTTCTGAAGGCTCTCGTGTCCATTAAACACTTCCGGAGGCGACTATCAACCAAAATCAAATCTATCATACTCATTTGATCATTCCTTCTCCATGTATACGTAATTCATGAGTATATAATATTATATACGTTGGTGGCGTGAAATGAGGGAGAAAGAGATACGTATTATACACTACTCGCTTATGTATACGACTGTCGCGCCTGCGCACGTCTCATTTAACGATTTTATTCGAAGTTTTTTTTTCGATTTTTACTATCACATTTTTTCAGTTCGGTCGCGCAGCTAAATCCCTATTTCCTCCAAACCTGCCGCAAGAAACTTTGTTCCAATGATTAAATAAATAAGCTTTAACCCATAGATATTATAAATTGCTGCAAATATGGTAGGTGTAGGTATGACATGGTAGGTTTGCCCGTATTGGGCTGGGCTCCATTGCAGAATAGAACATCTGCCTTCCTGTACCAGGCAGCTCGTAAAAGGCGAACATAGGCTTACCGTCACTAAGACCGTGACATCTGAATAGGTGGTCGAGTTTCGAAGCGACTCATCCGAATCGGTACCACCGACTTACCTATTCCTGCCACCACAACGTCCATTGCTTGCCGTTGACGTGTTCCGGTTCGGAGGGCAAGGTAGCTGATAAACTTACTTTTGCTCGAGATCTAACATCCCGGATTCAGGATGGCAACGCACCATTACCTCCTTTGGTGTCTCTAGGCAGCGTGAATTTCTGACCATCAGGAAATCGGTCTGCTTGCTTGCCTTCCATTATCAAAAAAATAAATACATTTATTACATTAGGTACATTTAGGTACATAAGCTCTTACCTTTTTAAATTATATCAAATACTTGTGTACGCTGCCTTGCCTTAACCAAAAAAGAAACAAAATAAACAACAGAATGTCGGCGACAGTACTTGACTGCGATAATATGCAAGTACTATCAGTACCTTCAACCTTTTTTTATCCTTTGATTACCTTAACCTAGTAATTAAAACACCCGTACCAACAACATTTTGTTCTGGTTCCTCAGGCAATTAGTAATCATAAAATATCCAATAATGGACACGTTTCTGTATCCATTGCAACTAGCTCATGCCATAATAAATTAGTCGAAAATTATTTAAAATTCTGAATACACAAAAGTTATAATAAGTTTGTAACATAACATGTCTATTATTGGAACAATTTGTATATTGCACCAGTTATAAACACTAATAAAATGTCAACAGGCGTAATCTCTAAAAAGTAACTTTGACAAAATGTTGACTTTAATTTCATAGCTAACCCAACAAGTAAAACCTATTCTTATCTTTATATTAATACGTGATGCCTAAACTTTGGACCCCTTTTTACGAAAATTTTGCGGACGCAGGAACATAAAATTTGGCACATTTATAGTTTATGTGTAGGAGAAGTGCTTATAAAATACATTAGATCAATAAATAAGACATTACCCACACTACCATGCATTTGACACATAAAACAAACATATTGATGGCATCACAGATGGTGCACCAGAAAGTTTGGAAACAAAGCAGTTGCTCTTGAGAAATGAAGATGACGTTCTTAACAACAAGATATTAAAATTTATTATGATCGAATTTCGACCAATGGGCGACCACTAGTTAAAATAAAGCTGTAAAAATTTACAGACGACATTTTCTCGTAGCTGCACAATTTTGCACCACCTGGAAATTCATAGACAGATTTGAATAAAAATTCAAACTGACATTGACTAGTCACTAATTAAAATACTGGTTAATATCCATATGCTAAGTGGTTTATGATTTCTATTGTTTTCGTCCTTTAATGGTTACTTGTCCATAACAATCTGTGGTACTGTTGGAGACCTGGCACCATCAATAGAAAAGTAAAACTAGTTAATGTTGGCGGCATTTTGTTCAGTTAAAGTTCACAAAAAGTGTCATCGCTCATTTTCTCGTTGAGCTTAAGTAAGGAGCCCACTGCGTTACCCAAGACCCTGACTTTAGTTTTGATAACGACTTATGATTAAATTTTATTATTTTAGGCCTAATTTTGGTAAATCCGGTAGTTTGATGCAAAATTAAACTTAACTAGTGGCAAATACTAACGCTAGTGCCCCGCGTTGGTACGGGCTTCTTCGCAGAATAGACCATTTGCCTTCCTGCGAGGCAGCTCGTAAAAAGCGAGCATAGGCTTACCGTCACTAACACCGTGAGGTCCTGCTAGTTGATGGATTTCGCAGCGACTCGCCCGGATTGGTACAATCGCCTTACCTATTCCTGCCGCCGTAATGTCCAGTTACCATTGACGTGTTCTGGTTCGGAGGACAAGGTAGCTGGTAAACTTATTTTTACTCGAGGCCTAGCATCCTGGCCTCAGATTGGCAACGCACCATTACCACCTTTGGTATCTCTAGGCGGCGTGAATTTCTTACCATCAGGAACTCGGTCGGAATCTTGTCGTAAAAAGTTTTGGCGACAACGAGAGAAAATATGGTCGTATTATGTTTTTCGTGAATTTCGTGCTTATATTTGATGTCAGTCAGTTAATCTGTCAATCTTGATGCCCATTTCAATTTAACTAATGGCAAATGCTAACGCATATACAAAAAAACAAAAAGGTGTAAGAATTATGTAAAATTATAATGGCTTCAATTTGTTCCCAAATATACTTGTGTAAAATTTAAATGAAATTCTTATAATGAAATAATGTTCTTTGATTAATCAAATTCTAGTTAATTTAGTAGAACGTCCCGAAAGTTCTATTTAAAATTTAAATATCTCGCAACAGTAACTAGCTGCTTAGTTGGAGAGGCTTACGTTAATGAAACTGATATAGCGTTTTGAAATATAAATGAGTATAGCTGTTAGTCGGCTGTCTTTAATCAGATTCAAATACAAAGGTTTGATTAAGATACGGGTTAAGAATATTTTGAAGTTTATTTTCACATACAAAGCAAAACCCCCTATATTATTTTTGTCATTTTGACGTTATCAAATGCCAAAAAGCCATGCAATGTTTCAGTAACATAATGCCTCACTCATAAGCCATTAAGTAAACAGGAAAACAAATATACAAACAAAAAATAGGGTTGTTCAGGAAAACCTGATCTTAAGTCATTTAAATCCTCTAAAACAAAACTAATACTAAGCATATTATTCTTGGTCAATAAAACAGTCATTGTACACTTTTTAACACGATTCTGCCGGTAGAGAGAGAGATTTTTTCATTATTTCATTATTTACCCGTTAACGCGGGTAGTTATGTCCTGTAGATACACAGTTCTGAGTGCCTGTATTAGTTAATAATAATGACATCTTATCTGTGTGAGTTAGGGTTGCCAACCATACTTTATAATAACGTATCCTACTTTATCATTCGTAATTATGCTTTATACTTTTACGTAGAAATGAAGTATGCAAAAATACTTTATTTTCAACCGTTACTATGATACATAAAACAAAATACACATTATGGGTACTTAACGATTTATAATTACAAAAAAAATGTTAGATGTCAGGTGACATTCTGATGAAATGGGACAAAAGTGGTCCGTTATTTTTGTTTATATTAATTGAAGAATACATATGGCACTCTAATATGATGAAACAAACCTGCAATAGTACAGCACTAAATGCAATTTTCAAAAAGTTATTCATACATTTTCTTTTTGAAAAGAATGTTATTACTCTTTTTTTATAATATCGGAAGGCAAACAAGCAGACGTATTTCCTGATGGTAAGAAATTTACGCCGTCTAGAGATAGGGCCAAATCGATACAGGGAGCTTATTTCATAATCTAGACGAATTTAAAAGAAAAGAATTAGATATAAAGTTCGAACGATGTAGAGGAATGGACAGAATCTTAGAAGACGATAATCGCAGACTTAAATTGTGGGTTGCAGATAAAAAATGAAATTTAGATTTAAGGTATGTCGGGTACTTAGGATCAAAGAGGACTTACCACCACCCACCACCAGCAGGTCTCATCAGCGTCGGGATGAGACGTGTCATATGTCTCATATGTATTTCTTACGAGCGCCCATCTTTGCCTAAGAATTTATTCAAGGCTTCTGCAGTATTCACATAAGTTTTATACGTATTTAATTGTAAACAAGATAATCTCTTTTGAGAATGTTTCATATAGCGATAAATTCCTAACACGATGTAAGTCAGCAGGATCACTCAGCCTATCAAAGTGTCAACAGCTGAGCAGGTTCAGATCATTAGTGAACATCAAACACTTAGCGGGATTAACGACCCTTGCCAAATTAATCATTATTGAGTTACTGTTTCATAGGTGGCTTAGTTTTAGGCGGGTGCTCTACTTGTGATCCAATATATTTCCAAAGAGTATATTCGTCTTCTTCTTTTTTTGGCATTAGAGTTAGCATTTGCCATTAGTCAATTTGGAATTTGCGTTAAGTTATCCGATTTAAAAAAAAATAGAGTTTCAATTATTCAAAATTAGTCTAAAGTAGTCGAAGAAAATCTTATCAGGCTTTTGAAAAAACAGCGGTCTCATTATTTAAGCTATTTTAATGAGATTTGGTGGAAACGATTACATACACGATACACAAATTTCTTCATGATTATGACATTTATGAATTTAACTGAAATTGTACAAAATGCCACCAATATTAACTTATTTCACTAAATATAAACACTAAAAACATTATCGTTTCTGTAATCTAGCAGTTAAGTTGTCTGCAACTGCATGAGGCCCCGGGTTCAAATCCCGGGTCGGGCAACAAAAAGAAAAATTGGGTTTATTTAATTTTCTAATAAAAAAAATGTTGCTCGGGATTGGAAATGTGCCCGGTTGGCGATAGGCTTGCCACCTATCACATTGTGGGACTTAGTGTCTTTGGCTAGTCGTGGGTGCCCTGGTTGTGCCCCTGCCTAAACCTTCGGGGATATGGGCGTGAACATGCTTTTTTTACGAAAAACAATAATAGTGGAAACACTTCGACTGTCTTCTCTCTCGATGGTCCCGGTGAGCTAGTCTCGGTCCGACTATACCATACAAATACTATATAAATGGACCATCTGCCGTCTTGTCTGGCAGCTCGTAATAAGCGAGCAACAAGACCACTGGTAGTAGACTGCTGTGCAGCTGCCAGCTTTACCATCAGAATTGGTTTTCACGGTAGAAATAAATGTCTTTAAATACGGGAGAAGCCTCGACTAACAGCCAGCACTTAGTTGATTTTCGAATGAATATTCTGACAAAATTAGGATCATTACTAATAAAAGTAAAAAAAGAAAACACAAAAGAATAAAAGGAACGTTATTTGCTTAATAATACAGGAATAATCTAGAAATTAAAGGACAACAAAAGTATTAAAATACAAAAAAATGAAGATAATAAATAGCATTTATTAAAAAATAATGTAAACAACTAATCACAAATTGTAATCATACTTATTTTCAAGCAAAATAAAAAAGTAAAAAGATATTAAATGTCAAATCTTTTTCCTTATTTCATTAATCTTAAAATTGTTTTTGTTCTTTCGTTTTATAATTAACTAAATTGACAGCTTAATAAATTTGTCAGTAAAAATGAATCCCCATTTAATTTAGCCATCGCATTACAACTGAAAATATAAACCAAGTTTGCTATTTTTTTTGTTGTGTTGGTTATTGTCAAAAAAGGATCATGTGAAAAGAAAACCTAGGAACTTTCCAAGGAAAATAGGAAAAACAATCAAACAATACGAATTTTGCCGGGTCGGCTAGTCGATTAACAAAGTGCGAGTAGTATTACTATTACAAATTCGTAATCTCTTACGTATTCGTAATCTTCAGTAGCTAGCACATATTAAACTCTCATTATAGTGTACGATATTAAGCACAGTCTAAATAATCTGCATATCGCATAATGTTATTCGTATTACATACAACAAGGTAGCCTGTCATACGGCTAATGTTAATAATATATGTCTAAAGATGGATTTCAAGCAATCCAGATAGCTGCGTATCCGCCGGCCTATCCTATACCTAATTGCCATATTTATCCTGTGTTATTGGCAAGCGATAACATAAAAATGGATCAAAATATCAATCTTGGACAACAAGTTTTGGATTAGGATTGATTATTAATATTGGCCGTTAGTAAAGAATTAGATCGATTGAAGAGTCTCGATCGTTTTTGCTTCGTTACTTGTTTGCTTGCTTAATGCCACATAGTGTAATGACGAATAAACTTCTTAAATCTTTCAGTTCGGTTTCCTTACGGTAGTAGTAAAGACATGGTTGACTGTGGCATATACTTACTAAATATATTATCAAAATGCCCCGAAGACGGGGTAAGAGGGTGGTATTGTAATAGGATCACGGAGCAGCGAAGTTGGCTACCGACGTCTGCGGTTTGAAGTTTAAAAATATAAATATCGCTTTTTATTAATAGGCCTGTTGTGGGTTATGTTAACTTCTGACATCTTAGCCCGTATTCACGAATCTTATTCATCCGTTATTCAGCAGAATGCGTCTTTAGCAGCTAGCTGGTTGGGATGTCAAAAATTATCGGTTGTCGCTACTGCGACGATTATTTTGTATAACAAATCTGTCGTGTTCATAAAATTAATATTTATATATTTATTAGTATCTGATATTTATCGACGTCCGTTATTAGGTTTTTGATTTTAAAAACCCACGATTAATCGATCGCAATTTCCTTCTCCGTTTTTCTGCTTCATTTCTTAAGCAGGTATTGTTTAATTTTGTCAAAATAATGGCACGCCCTTGCACCTTTTGAGTAAGGAATCTTTAATAAGTCTTCAAAAGCCCAGTTGGCAGGCCGCGGTCAACCGCACAGAGAAGCTAAAAGGGTCGAATTTCGGATGAACAAATTCACACCGGACGCGGTATTTGAACGAGGTGATTTGTCAGTCTCAGGTTAGAAAACATGATTTGAGCGTGAAACAACCTGGAAATAATTCGTCAAAAGCAAGAACTCAGTAAAGCTAAAATACACTTTTTAAAGAAATTTTTATTCAATTTCACTCTGCTATCAAAATAAACTTTAGGGAAATTCATACCTCTATAACTTTAGCGCAGTAAAATTGCAAAAAACCGACTTCGATTTCAATAATTAAGTCATATACAAACAAAAAAAAAATAAACGATTCGTCTGGAATTCTATTATTAGATCTACACTTGCTAGTAATACAAAATCAATTTTCAAAATCGGTTCAGAAATGTCGAAGAAATCGATCAACATACAAATGTAGAAGTCTAATATTCAAAAGAACTTGGAACGGACGCCGGGCTTAATAACTTTTTTATACCTATCAATTTGAGCAGTCAATTATTTTTGTAATCGAATTTTTGTTTCCTAATAAGCTACTTGTTGAACAGAGGTTCCCAAACCTTTGTAGTCTAACGCCTACTTTGAAATGAAAAATTTTTAGCGCCCCCATTTTTTCACCTTAAAAACCTCAACAACCTATCAGTCTATACAATTATTTTTGTCGTTTAAAAATAGGATTTAATTTTAAGAATTAATAAATGGATGTTTGAAAAGAGGATTTTAATTTTATTGAAATTTAAAATATGACGAAGCTGATGTTAAAAATTAACCATCGCCCCATTAAATCATATCATTTTCCCGAGTTGGTCCGGGCTCCTTTGCAGAATAGACCATCTGCTTTCCTGCCAGGCAGCTCGTAAAAGGTCAGCATAGGCTTACCGTCACCAACACCATGACACCTGACTATGTAGTAGAGTTTTGCAGCGACTCGTCTGGATTGGTCGCACCGCCTTACCTATTTCTGCTCGGTGCTCGCCGTTGACGTGTTCCGGTTCTGAGGATAAGATAGCAGGTAAAATTACTTTTGCTCGAGGCCAAGTATCGGCCGGAATTACTGATCTCAGGTTAGCAATGTACCATTTACCACCTTTGGTGTCTCTAGATAGCTTGAATTTGTTACCATCAGGAACACCGTCTGCTTGTTTACCTTCCAATATCATAAAAAAACATCAGGGCCCTTCATTTTTTCTAGGTCTCTTAAGCTCACATAGGGGTGTTATCGCCCACTTTGGGAAAAACTTATAGACAATAAGAAGAACAAGCCTTATAAGATAGAAACTTAATCTAATAAGCATTCCACAAATATTCATATTTTTATAGAAAGAAACACTTGTACTGTTTTACTTATCACTTATAATTTATTACTTTGTAATTAGTAGCCTACCGGTTTTGTTTATACAGCATCATCAGGGCTAAAACTTAAACTACTCAACAATATTATTTTTGATGTGTAATTATAAATACATGTAATAATAATTTATAAATACATGGAAAATATCAAATATAGCATTACACAAGTTTGTAGACAGACCAACTTTGCCGGCACATTGTTTACTTCTAGTTATGACCAGACCTTTCTATTCTACCAGTTTCATTCAATTGTCTTTTATTACTATTATTTCTTAAATGAGTAAAATACTGATAAAAAGTTTTAGACCAAAAATATATTCTGCTACCCTTTTTTACTCGCTTGTACCTATTTTTTTAGATATCTTCAATGTAAAAAATTCATTCAGAGTAACATTTAAACGACCAGCCAAATTTTGAAAGAGGGTTGGGAATCGATAACACGGAGAGTTTTACTGAAGTAATAGTAACAATATGAAGTCAGACGTAGAATTAATACAAAATGCATGGTTATAGCTTAAAAAAAATGCCGACTGATGACTCGTATTAGGCACGACGTGGCGTGACAACAAATAAGTATTAATGCAGACTATTCCAAATGAACATATATAAATATAGGACATAATTATGTACAGGACATATTATGCCGTTAATATCAAACGATACGAAGTTTGCCAGGAAATTATTTAATATGTATATATATGTCGCAAGGTCGTATGCATGGCTAAGATACTGTGATTATTAGTATAGTTGACGTATAGCAACTAGCGCAATATAGATTGGCATTCAATTGCTTAATAAGTTGAAGCAAGCATGCTTCAAGAGGCAGCCTCTCCCGCAGCGCGCCGCCAGAGAGCGAGATTGCTCGGCGCGCCGCGCTTCAGCGGCAGACCTGGCCAGGCAACTACCAGTACCAGACGAAGATAACCAACTGCTCGGACTATCTCCACGCACCTCCCTCGAGGCGGACATCATCCTCCTGGCAAGGGCATCTGAGGCGTATTGCGCCACTCCCGGTCTATTAAAGACCATGAAAGAATATATCGACCAGAGGATGGCAGACCTTAGCAAGGCTGATGTCCCGCCCGAGGAAGAGTGTGTTCTTCACCAGATTTGTGATACGCCCCTCCCCCCTGGCATGACTGTTCGCCGTAAGCGGACCGTAGACGTGTCCCAACCGGAGGAGGAGGCCAAAAGACTATGCTCAAAGTCAGTCCCCAGTCCAGGTCCGCCGCGAGACCCGAGACTACGCAGCCGAGCTGCGGCGTCATCTTCTATGCCACCGCCCCCAACCCAGTCTCAACCAGTGATCACAACCCCTGGTGAATCACAACCCACCGCCCCAATGACCTTCGCGTCTGTCGCAGGGACAGTCGCCCCATCTCAGAACACAATTTCAAATCCACAAATTACCATAAAAAAAATCAGATACCCCCCTCTAGTGGTTGAGACTCTACCAAACTGGGCCCGCCACTTCCGGGTTCTTAAAGACAAGCTCGGCAGGGCCCCCAACGCCAGACCATTCGGCACGGGGGTCCGTTTTATTCCGACCTGCGAGGAGGAGTACCGCACGATCCAAAGATATTTTTCCGATCTTGAAAAATCGGAGAATTGCTACTCTCTCTTGGTTTTGCTACTCTCTCCCCGCAGAGCGGAGTCTAAAAGTAGCCATCCGTGGTCTCCCGGTGGACACATCCCCTGAGGAGGTAGCGGAAGAATTCAGATTACTGGGCTTTGAGCCCGAATATATCCGTCCCATTAGGGCCCGGGCAGGCAGGCCCGGATGCATATTCCTGGGAATATTCAAAAAGACACCAAACACCATACCGGATATCTACGGCGTCACTGAGCTGCTGTACATGCGGGTATCAAAATTGAAGCCTGGCGGTGCAAAAAGGGCCCCGCTCAATGTCATCGTTGTCAGCAGTTTCGGCACTCCAGCCACAACTGCCACTGCCCTCAGCACTGCGTGCGCTGCGGAGGAGGGCACCTGGCTAGAGAGTGCCCGAGACCTAAGGAGGAGCCGCCGACCTGCGCTAACTGTGGTGGGGATCATACGGCGAGCAACGCCTCATGCCCAGTTTTCCGCAAGAAAATCAACAACAAGAGGGCAGGCACCGTACCCCTTACAGTTGAGCGCAGACCGAGGGCTCCTTCAGCGGCGGCCCCTACAACCACAACAACAGCCCCTCCAGTGGCGGCCACAGTTAAACCCGGACCGTCCGCTGCATCCTCCATGCCAGGGCCCACTTTAATGGCCCCTGCCAACGACCCTCTGCCCCGTGGCTCCTCCACATCTAAGCGGAGGAGGAACGGGGCAAAAAGTCCCGCCCGACATCAGTCGCTCCACTTCCAACAAAAGTGCCGAACTTGCCTAAAAATACAGCTTTCGCCACAAAACCAGGGGCCACCCAAGCCTCTGAGCTGGTCACAGCGCTCTCGCCCCAAATAGTAACGGGCGGCGTACCGATCGGCTCTGGAGGCACCAGAATCGCTCTGGAAACAACACTGGAACTCCTTATTGAAATTCTTACCACCATTCGGGCGGGGCGCGACCCTGTGCCCGTAATCCTTAGAGGTATTGCCAACCTCCATTCTAATTATGGATAGGCACCCTCTAAGGATAATGCAGTGGAATGCCTACGGTCTTAAGGGTAAGGCCGCCCTCTTCCGCAATCTCCTCAGGGAACATAACATCGACGTGGCGCTGGTCTGCGAGACTCTCTTGGGCCCAGCTGACAAGGTAAGATTTCCCAACTACCACACTTACCGCCAGGACGAGCGGGACTTGGCTAACCGGGCTTACCGGGGACCGCTGGTCCTGGTCAGGTGTAGAGTCGTGCACCAACCCCTGCCCCAATTACGACTGGACTCACTCCAGGCGTTGGATGTAGAGGTTTCAGTCGCCGGTAGTCCGCTACGAATCTACAGCGTATATCGCCCGCCCCACAACCGATTCGTGGCGGAAGACATCCACACCATCCTGGATAGTCAGGTACCAACCATTGCTGCCGGCGACTGGAACTGCAAGCACGTTGCCTGGAATTCCAGTTCGACCAACGTTTTGGGCAGACGACTCTTCACCGATGCTGAGGCCCGGGAATACTCGGTCTGTGGTCCGGAGGCGCCGACTCACTATCCACATAGGGACTCGGACCTTCCGGCCGTCATAGACCTGGTCTTCCACCAGGGCCTCATTGAGCTGCCCCACCTGGAGGTTATCACTGACGACATGGGCTCAGACCATCTGCCTGTGCTCACTGTCATCACGGGTATCCCCACCCGACTCTCGCCACCAGTGCCTCGTCTACTCCTGGACTGGAACAAATTCTCTCACGAGATGGAGGCTAACACCCCGTCCCGTCCCGTCGCTTCGCCCACTGACGTAAATCAGCTGACCGACGAATTGACTGACTCCTTAAAAAAGGCCATCTCAAATTCTTCCAAAATTACCCCATATAAATCTTCCCCACCCCTACCCGATTTCATAGTTAGGAAAATTAAACACAAGTGAGCCCTGAGGAAGAGGTGACAAAACACCCGCTGTCCTACCCTCAAATTACAATTAAACCAACTGACTACCGACATTAAAAACGATTTGCTTAACCTAGCTACTGATAGCTGGGATAAGCGAATCGAGGAGGCTGACGACGACTGGTCGTCGTTAAACCGGTTATGTCGTCAGCTGACCAAATCCCCTCAACCCATTAGACCCCTTCGTCACTCAGACGGGACCCCTCGCTACCGCGCACAAGATCGCGCTGAGATCTTTGCCGAGCACCTA
>NJDC01001527.1:37639-59070 GCA_002245475.1 Calephelis virginiensis
AGGTTATGAATGTGAAGGAAGCAAGACAGGTTTATCAGGATCGTGAGGTCTGGAACTCGATACTCTCTGCCTACCCCGTAAGGGACTTGGCGTGAAGATATGTATGTAAGTTTTGGTAAGCTATGAACTACCTTAACAAAACTTGGTGTGATTAAATTTAACACTTAGTTCACAAGTCACTTTTCTATCGATAATAAAATGTATGTTACTGGTTACAAAACCGAAACTTACTCAACAAATATTAGGTTCACAATAAACTAATCACTATTGTAAGCAAAATTTAATTCATCATAGTTTAGTTCTTTTTTAATAGTTTAGTTTAGTAGTTACTAGTTTAACAAAAATAGTTTAGTTAAAAGTTTTCTCATTGTGTTGCATCTAAAAAAATACTTACGTACCTGGCCTTACTTTACTTCACTTTTTCAGCTCGCTGAAAATTGTGCTCCTTAATCAAGTTCCTTAAAAGATTCCATGAATAGATATTACTACTGAATTTAAACCGGGGCACATTTAAGGCTGGGAAAAGAGAAAATTGTTGTTCCCCAATCTACTTTATTAGCTTTAGACTTAACAAGAAAATACATAATACACTTTGAGAAACGCTGCCTAAAGTTATCTTTCCCCAAAAATACAAGACCATCTATTCTTTTTCCACGTTTTCACGAGATTAACAAGTCATAAATAAATGTATTTAGATACAAAAATGACGTTCCTGTTTACTTTTCGTGTTATTAATTTTACTATTCGTTTTAGTGCAACAAAAAATAAACGTAGTAGTTGATAATATCAAAATCAATTTTAAAGTATCAGAATGTATGAGTTTTTAACCGAAGCCAAAAATAGGAGATTAACAATTTGATACTTTCATGTGATGAAAATATAATATGTAACATACACCTTCATACATATCTTCACGCCTAGTCCCTTATGGGGTAGGCTGAGAGTATCGAGTGCCAAGCCTCACGATCCTGTCAAACCTGTCTGGCTTCCTTCATATTCATTACCCTTTTCATACAAACGCGTCGGTTTCGGAGACTCTAGACACCATCCTCTGATAATATTCGAGCGATCTGATAGTGGATTTTCAATCTTGGTATATATGTAACACTAGCTGTTACCTGCGACTTCGCTTACGTTTTCGCAGGAACCCGTTGTGCGATCGGGATTTAAAGTAGCCTTTATGTTAATCCAGGTCACAATCTACCTGTGTTCTAAATTTTAGACAAATCCGTTCAGCTATTCTAGCGTGAAAGAGTAACAAACATCCTTACAAACTTTCGTATTTATAATATTAGTAGGATTAAGTATAATTCAAAACTATTAGTGGGATAGAAAAAAAATGACGTGGGACCATTTCAATATCCTTAGCTATCTTTCAAAAAAATCATTCAGTCAATTCAATCGATCAATCAATCAGCGTACTCATTCCTTAAAGGTCGGCAACGCATCTGTGATACTCCTGAGTAAAGAGTCCCGGACGGCAGGACCACTAACCTCGAAGATCTCAGCCGTAACCTGTAAAAAATGTAACAAAATATTTTGAGAATCTATATGTAATACGAAGAACTTTGTTTACTAGGTATTACAGCCACGACTAGATATAAAGCTTATACTCTACATTTACTTACTAAATTCAATTTCATTAATTTGCCTTTAGTAGTGTACATTTCAGATCTTACATTTTATACATAGTACTTCTGCTATACCTATTAATGGGCATGCAAATATATTATTACTATGTAAGATATTTAATTGTCCCACAAATTATTACATATCACTTAATTCAATACAAAGATTACGTAAGAACGATTTATATCAAAGGAATCAATACATATGACTATATGTCAAAATAATAGGTAAAAATATTCATATCTATTTGTATATTAGCTTTTGAATTATCACTATACCTTTTTTTATCTCTTTATTCTTTATGTTATTGGAAGCCAAACAAACAGACGGATTTACTGATGGTAAGATATTCACGCCACCCATAGAGACCAAAGATTGTAATGGTGCCTTGCTAAGCTGAGGCTACGATGATAGGCCTGGAGCAAAAGTAAGTTTACCGGCTACCTTGCCCTCCAAACTGGAACACGTCAACAGTAAGCGTTGGACGTTATGGCGGCAAGAAGAGGTAAGGCGGTGGTACCAATTCGGGCGAGTCACTGCAAAACTCTACCACCTAGTAGAATATCACTGTGCTAGTGACGTTAAGCCTATACCCGCCTTTAACGAGCTGCCTGGTAGGAAGGTAAATGTTCTATTTCATCTAAGGAGCCCGGACCAACACAGGGGACTGCCATAGTTTAATATTTTATTACTTAAACAGTTTATCAGATTGAGGGCTGCGAAAATATTTTCGCAAAAAACAATGTTGTAACCTAAATAATGTGATAAAATCTGGGCTGCAGAATGAGATTGCCAATAAGTTTGTTCCACATCCACTAATATATAATGCTCGTATGGAAACTGAAAGCCTTCAGCCATTATTCGGCGTGACGAAGCATCGAACCCACAATGAATACATTTGTGTTACATCTATTTTTGTCCTATTTTTGGAATGTTGGAGTCTCGAAAATTATTACTTTTTGTACTTTATTTTAGTTTATTTGCTTATGTTTGGAGTTAGGTTAGATTTCTAGTTGTCTACTTTTTTATTAATGATGTATGGGTAAGTTTTAGTCCGTCAATAAATGTTTTCTTTCTTTTTTTTTTATTATGTGGTAAGTATATTGATGAGGCTAACCCATGTTATATTTGCACCCTGTACTAATCCTATTTATAAGAGTCAGTCAGCTAAGCGAAGTAGGTGACTGCGAGCAACGTATAGAGATGCATTTTATGCAACTGAAAAAGTCTGTGCAAATGATGTGTGTGAGTAAGTGAGTGTGTGTGTCGTTAGCATGATAACTCCTAAATGAATGGACTGATTTTGTTTTGATGTGAAAGACGACGTCATCTAGATGGTTCTTAAGTTACTGTTAGGTTTTGTCGGGGGTAAAACTATAATCATAACATTAAAAACTTTCAATAAGGTTTCTAAACTTATGATTATAGTTTTATGGTCGTGTTTATTATTAGTCTAAAAGCTGTAAAAAATGAAAAAAAAACCGACTCCAATCAATTAATCTATTAATATAAAAATGAATCCCATTTTTTGTTTTCATCGAGTCACACGTGAATGGATGGACAAATTTTGCTGATTCTTTTTTTATGTTAGTTATCGGGAGTAAAAGGTTTTTATGAAGAGAAAAACCTTTAAAGCTGCGAGGAAAGTGTAAAAATAATACTTTCAAACTTTACCATACAAACAGTTTGGAGCTATAAATTATAAGCAATACGGAGTTCGCCAATTCGGCTACTGTCTACAATGTAACAACAATCCGGAATGTACCCACTGAATTTTTATTAATATCATCAATAAACAACGATGCTTCTCCTGATAATAATTCCAAAGAATGAGCAAAATTCATTCAATCGTTCAGACTTGGTGTGATAATCAAGAGAAATAGAAATTTGGTTTTTTATTGTACAAGTTTTTTGTTCAGACAAATTGAAGGTTGATGGCTCTTTAGCCATCTAGGTTGAAGGCAAGAAAACTAAGAAAATTTCAAGGAAAATCAGACAAACTTTACCCTGTACAATTTTTTATTAGCTGTATTTATTTTTATTCGGTAGTTCACCGGTACGCCTAGTTAGTTATTTTAAACTGGTTATCCTATAAATATTACACACTACACTGATTTTAAAATGCTCTAGACCAGCGGTCGGCAACCTTTTGGCAGGCAATGGCCACAAGGAGGCAAAATAAACTCAAGGTGGGCCACACTTGCGATTTTAACCCTAGAAGCCAATTATAGCTACGTATAATTTGTCATATCCCATAGAATAATGAAAATGGGCACAGAAAAGCGCGTTCTTAAGGCTAAATTCATACTACACACCGCATATTATACAGTCAACCGAGGAACATTCTTGCAATTATTTTGATGCTTATAACTTATTTACAAAACATTCACAAACCGCAAGTAAGACGTCGGCGGGCTGCAAGCGGCCAGTGGGGCGCGCGTAGCCGACCGCTGCTCTAGACGATAGGATGCCTTCCAAGAAAGATAGAATCTAATCTAAATCTTGGAAGAATCTTTATTTCCGCCTTACAAACATTATTAATTTCGGATTAAATCTGCGGTTTAGACGGATGCAAACCAATGTTTACAACTGTCAAGAACCATAATTTCATGTTAGTACAATCGCTACTTGTCAAACCTCCTTTCAGGTATAACGTGTTAAACATATTATTGCTTAATTATATACAAAGTAAAGAGTGCATTAAAATTACTAAGTAAAGAAAGATTGAGACATAGTGTTGTACTTCGCATGCTTTTTTTCATCTGCAAACTAAATTCTCTTAGGCCTGTCGAACAGATCCATGAACAGCCAGACTCTCTTTTTATAAAAGCTTAATATTTCCCGGCGCATCCTTCTAACACAGTTAAAAAGTTTAGGTTTCCTATAAAGTTTGGGTCATAAGAACTTTATTGACAATTACACATAAAATAGCATTTTTTTAAATGTGTAGTGATTTTTTTTAGACAACAAACAAACTAAACAATAAAACAAATCACATAATTCATTACCAGAAACGCATTTACGACGAAACCTCTGACTTTTAAACTTTCGTGTTATTACGCATTTTATGTTTTTATATTTCATGTTATTTGATATCTACTACCTGGCAAAGATTATATGATTCCACTTTATCTTAGTTCGAAGCATTATTCTTAGTTAGAAGAAATAGCATATGCTTAGAAAGTTTTAGCGTTTATAAAGCGTTTATAAAGGTCTGGTCATGGAACGGAATCAATGGCTCTCGCTCTATGTACTTTGAAGCTTGAGAGCACAAAATATAGGTAAACTGTGAAAGGTAGGGTTGTCACATGTAAAGAACGTGACAATTTATATTGTTTCCCGAGCTCTCCCTATATTCGTGTTCTGGTCGCGGAGGTGGGTGGTGGGAACGTAAGTTAGGCTTGTCACATTCTGTGTCATTTGGAGGATTATTTGCCACAACAGTTAAACTGCTTACGCAGAATTAGCAAAATAAAGGCTTGTTTTACATCTGTTATAATGGATTTCCGCAAAGTAACGCCTGATTAAATAAAATAAGCTATGAAGATTGCTGGCTGTTGCCGTAATCGCTCCACACTGTTCATTTGTCAACAGCCTTGTTATCGCATCAGCGCAGGTGCATTATAAATAGATTAGCAACTTATAGCAACACTTTTACGTTATAAGAGCCAAAGCACTATCTAAGTTCCGTACATTGATAAATGCGATACTAGACGTAGTCAAGGACTAGTTAGAAGATGACGAAGACATGATTTATGAACTTATGAAAATAAGGTAGCGATGGCAGTAGGGTCAACTTCGGTATCAGTGATGTACAGCTAGCTTTGGTTTCTGACAAAACATGAGAATATGTTTTATTTACCTCGAGCTAGTCAAGGTCCCCTTTGTAGAATAGACTATCTGCCTAGCAGCTCGCGAGAAGCAATCATATGTTTAAATGGGTCATAACCAACGAGACGAGATTGTTGTTAGAGTGCTGTGCAGCGGCTGGCCATAATGCCCATGTCACGTTTTTAGTCCAGGGGGTAAAGCAGTCGGTAGACTTGTACAATGGGGTTAACACCTTTAATATCTATACTGGTCACCTATAGTGACTGTTGTCTCTTACCATTAGGGGAACAATGTGCATATTCGCTATCTTAACACGGAACAAAACTTTGGGATAAAATCAATTTATGTGATTTAGATATGGATATCTGTAATAATTATAAGTTTCTAGTTTTATACCTTTCATGTTTCGGTAGTCAGAGCTTGTGAATACATTTTTGACAGGCCCATATGTAAGAGAGGGAAAGCCTGGGTATCCATATTTCAAAGCCCGAATCCTAGAAGGGCTAAGCAGAGGTACAAACACGTCATACAAGTGTAGCCCGACGACACTCCCACCATTTGACACGTGGCAAAATAAAAATTGGCGTCCAACACCGAACCACTAGACCATAGCGGCGACTTATTTCAAATGATAGGTTCATATCACGTCGAAAACTTTCAGTAGGATATAAATAGTTATAGTATTCAACGAAAGCTTAAATTTTAAAATAATTACCCTTACTCATTTTTATTCCAAAGATTCATGTAATGCTCAGTCTATTTGTTACTCATATTGTTCACGATTGGTCGCATTCAGAGACGTTAATTATCACTTAAGAATTAATTAATTGAGATTTTCTATTCGTAGTTGTGAATAAAGAAAATAATTTTATTTAACATCTTTTAAAGTTTGAATAGAGCACTCATTACTTATCAAGTTGTTGCTGCTGTTTAATTAAGCGTTAGTGCACCATCATACTAACTTATCAGTTCCAAGATTATTCGTGTAAGACATGCCTAACCCAATTTATGTAAAATTGCTTGGACGTATCATGATAGATGAGCAAAAATTACCCACATAATGCCCTACTAAGACGTATGGCCTAAAAATTCCCCACAAAAATATTATCTTTAACAGTAGCTTCATGATATAGTCTTTGATCCATCAGTCATGTCTCTGTGGTCACCCTGACATCTTTCGCAGGATTTTTTCCATCTTTTCTTATGATTAAAAGTGTGGCTGGTTGACTAATATTTCAGGATATCGTTAATGTGAACTTTTATGGAGGCTTTGGATTTTATTTAAAAAGACCTACACAAATATTATTTTATGGTGACAAATTGTGCTATCAGACTGCATCAGACATTTATAAAGACGGTAAATGTGTAAAATGTCCCCGATGACGGAAATATGTCAATCAGACATGACAGAAGGAGGGTTACAAACTTTCAAAACGAGTCATAATGTAGACATGATTTATGAACTTATGAACATATGGTGTAGCGATGCTAGTAGGGTCACGTTCTAGTCCGGGTCCTCTGTTTAGAAAAGAGCATCTACTTCTCTACCTGGCAGTTTGTGAGAAATAAGGATATGTTTAAATGGGTCATTACTTACTAGACCACTGGTGGTAGAGTTCAGTGCCATGGCTTGCCCGGGTAGAGATTTACCACCTCTCCTATTCCTGCCACCTAACCCTCCTTCTCTTTAAAGACACACTCACAGCGTCAGAATATTCAAACACGCACTTGTTAGCATCTATCTATCATCTATATCTTTATCTGACAAGTTCAAGTAGGTTTTCATATCGAAACAAATTAGATACACTAGTCTACTCGCGTTTCTATATAGACAATTAGTACTTTTTTTATGATGTAGGAAGGCAAACAAGCAGACGGATTTCCTGATGGTAAAAAATTCACTCCGCCTAGAGACACCAAAGGTGGTAATGGTTCGTGCCAACCTGAGGCCGGGATGTTACGCCTCGAGCAAAAGTAAGTTTACCGGCTACCTTACCTCCAAACGGGAACACATCATGACGTTAAGGAGGCACGAATAGGTAAGGCGGTGAGGTTTGCTCACTCGGATTGGTAAATCCGGGTGAGTCACTGCGAAACTCTACCACCTAGTCAGATGTCGCGGTGTTAGTGACGGTAAACCTATGCTCGCCTTTTGCGAGCTGCCTGGCAGGAAGGCAGATGGTCTATTCTGCAAAGAAGCCCGGACCAACACGGGGAAAACTTAATGCAGGTGTTTAACCATGGTACAAGGTATGTCCTATTTCACAAACTGACGCACTTGAGTAGCTGCATAAATTCCTTCTTAGCTCTGCTACTATACTTTTTAAAGTGGCGTGCAAACTTACAACAGTAAAATGACATTCCTAAGTTATTAAATATTCGAATATTGAAATTTTATAGAGAACGGTCTGTAAACACAAGTCTGTTTTTTATGTTGGAGCATAGTCTAAAGGGCGTAGTAAAGTATCTTGGCTTGAAAATTTCCAATAACGTTCGTGATGAAGACGCTCGCTGCGTGTAAGAATGCTTGCTCTCTCTAATATTAAAAATGATTATTACCGCATATTGAAATCTTCTAAGAAACCATTTTAAAGGTCAGCGCTCAGAAGAAATATCTCAGTATAATTCGCTTGCAGATTTCTTTTCTGCTAGCGTATAGAATGCATATAATTATAAGAAATATCATGAATATTATGAATATGTATTTGTAGATAACACTCATAATAATTTAAAATTGTTTTGAAATATAATTAAAACAAAGTCGTTGTCTGTACCTAGTATGTATGCTTTGGTGCGGTTTTCACTGTTGAGTAGATAACTTACTTAGATATATAGTAGAATGTATATATATATATATATATATTCTAATTAAGTATTTGTATAGTAGATAAAACTCCAGAGTTTGTGATGAAGCCTTCAAAAGAATGCCTTTCGGTCGTTTACATTGCATGCGCTAGCTCAACCGCTCAAACAGGATACATCAAAATAATACCTACTATGGAAATGTACAGCGTAAAAAGGTCTACAAAAAATTCGGCGATAGTATATATCTATGTCCTAAGGCTATCTCACAATAACCATTTTTATCTTTGTAAAGTATGCCTATTTCTTCTAATCCGAGTTAATCCCTATGCACATGAGTATCTTAGTCATCTTGGCCATTTAACGTACATCGAAATTACTCTTTATTTTTTTCATTTAAATGAGTTCTTTAGAAGTTATCACAGATTTAAAATTACACGCTACCAAAGAAATATTCGCAGCGCAACGGTCTGCATCGCCGCCCTGCGAATCCCTTGCACCGCTTCTTGCTTATGAAACTACGGGGCTGCGCATTTTCTTAATCCTTTAAAAGCGTCAGAGTTGCCTATGTAGAGTACGAACGAAGTATGGATTACCATACGGGAGCCTACTTCTTATATCTGCACTCTGCATGAAAGGTAAGAATTGTAAAAATAAAATAAATAGGTAAAATATAAAAGCAATAAACAAAAATGTAGTATCTGAATTTGGATTTTCCAAAGATAGCAAGAAATCTTCAAGGTATATGGAAAGGCTAATTGTTTTTTTCCTAATTGCTATAAAATCTAGTTATAGATAAATACATGTAATGAGAGCGGCATGGACTTGCATTAAACATGACATGGATATACCAATTTATAAAAGACGTATTTATAGAAAAGGGGAAGCTCATGAGGGGATTTGGGGAGTTACTCAGGCACATCTGATTAATTATGCATAAAATCTATATATTACATTTAGGGTCCAATTCGGAGACGTCAATTATATTTTAATCAGTCATTAAGTTGACATTTTCCAAACAAAATTGTGATCTAATGATAGATTAATGTTAATTGACATCTCTGTGAGTGCCGTTATTCTTATACCTATTTAAGTGTTCCTATGTATGAGTATTAGAATTATTGATTAGCACCCATGACACAAGCATGTAATGGGCATACTCTGGGGTTAAATTCAGTTTGTGTTATTTGTCCAGGGATATTTATTTATTTATTTATACTAGTGGTCGTCAAGTGATCGAAAGTCGACAATAATAAATTTCGATTATAAGTTATTAAATATAAATTATTAAAATGTAATGTTTAAAGATTGTCCACGTTGTATAGTTAATTATCTTTTTGATAAGAATGCCATCTTCATTTATCGAGACCAACTACTTTATTTCCAAACATTATGTCGTGCTTAAATCATCAGAATATCTGCTTAATACATATAAATTAAGTGTCACGTTGTTTGTCTGCGATGGACTAATTAACTACTTAACTGATTTCAATCAAATTTGCACAACATGAGCAATTTGATCCATCTGAAAAGATAGGATAGCTTACATCTCATTTTATGATCAAAAAAATTACCATCCGAGCGAAGCCGGAACACTCAGCTACTTAACTATATATTCTGATGATTAAGACGTGACGATAGAGCACAAAAAGATAGGTAGGAGCTCCAATAGGATGGCGGAAACTTTACCCACCCATGTTTATTAGCCGAAGGCCCCTCAACCACGGTGATATTATCTATACAGTATTGTAACTTGACAATACTTGTCCTTGAAATAAGTGCCTACAGCGTGCTACAGCCGCTCACGCACCGAGCGTTCAATAAAACAAATTCAATAAAACTGAAAATTGTTTTCTTGTTTAACAGATTTAATTAAAAACCCATGATTATGCATGTGACTTTATAACAAATCAATCTTATAAATTTGCGACCGACTTGACTGAGATGCTGTATTATTATATTTGAGTGTATGAAAAATTGTTTGGGAAACATTGACAAGGAGGAGAAAAAGCAATATCTTTTACTTGGTTATAGATACCTGAAGCTACTTTACAATTTATATGTTTAGTTTTAAATAAAGATTGGAATATTTCCTCCATTTTGTCTATATATTCCACGAAATAATTGCTAGGTACAATTAAAAAAGTTTGCGAAGTATTCTTCATATAGTCTCGGTACCTTAAATAATAAAAATAATGTATAATATAAAAAAAGTTATCCCTGGGTGCGTTATTGAGGAATTCATGCAACCAAAAACAGCACAACATATTCTACTTGTCATGTTAAATAGCTACTGATTAAAAACTAGCACACCGTCCATTCGTCACTGCGGTACACCCGCGACTGTAGCATGCTGAGCGCTTGCCGAGATCCGAACCGTCGTCCGTTTATATGAAGTTAGCGGTATAACTTAGCGGTTATAAGTTGGTCTAGCGGTCCGGGTGTTGGACTTGACTGCATGAGGTCCCGGGTTCGAATCCTGGGTCGACTAACAAAAAGAAAATTGGATTTTTCCAATTTTCTAATAAAAAAATGTTGGTCGGGATTGGAAATGTGCCCGGTTGGCGATAGGCTTGCCACCTATCACATTGTGGGAATTAGTGCCTTGGCTAGTCGTGGGTGCCTTGGTTGTATCTCTGCCTACCTCTTCGGGGATATGGGCGTGAAAATACTTTAGAATACTGTATAGATAATATTACCGTGCCTCAGCTGTCTGACATATTTCGGAAACACATCAAGCGTGCCGCTGTTAATATCTGATGAACTCGCATGTAATCAACTGATTGAATTTGTTTTTCTGGGTTCTAGTCTGTCCCCGCAGCGCTAAAAATATTAACGTCATATGATTTATTCTACTCTATCTAACCAATAAAGCCCAATGGGTCCGTATAACACTGAAGTGACTACATTTAGCAATATCAGTTTTTTTTCGAATTACCCTATCTACTGACAAATTGCGTTTATAACAACAAATAGTTTTCGCGTGGTTTTGGTGACAGACAAGAAAGTTCATATTTATTCAGATTTTTTTTATGATAATGGAAAGCAAACAATCACGCGGATTTCCTGATTGTTTGCTTTGCACCAAAGGTGGTTGTCAACCTAAGGCCGGGGTGTTAGGCCTCGAGCAAAAGTAAGTTTACCTGCTACCTTACCCTCCAAATCGGAACACGTCAACGGCAAGCATTGGACATTATGGCGGCAATAGCTAAGGCGGTGGTACCAATCCGGGTGAATCGCTGCGAAACTCTACCACCTAGTAGGATGTCACGGTGTTAGTGAGTGTTTACAAGCTGCCTGGCAGGCATTCTATTCTGCAAAGAAGCCCGGACCAACACGGGGAAATAGGAAACAAAATATCGTAACTTGGATAACTCTTTTTACAAAAATAATCTCACGGAAAAGCACAGCATATAATTCTTTGACATTTATTCCGAAGAATGACTGTCTCTACCTTTTACGAGATAGAAATCTAAATAAATGGCAACTTTATATAAAAGCGGTTCAGCGAACACAGACGTTCATGATTTTGTATCCCGGCACATTGTGGTAATCCCACAATACTATTTTATCTTTTGTGGCATTGAATTTATCTTATGTCCTTGGGAAACTTGAATAACTCTCCACATACAGTTATAGATACATAGTTTTGCTAGTGCAAGAAATATATGTTTTTTCTTTTGCTCAAGTGACGATTTTCACTTCTCTTGATGACCGTATTATTGGCGAGTTCTCAAGATAAATGTTAAACATATTTATGTATTATTGAGGGTATCCAAAAACTACTAGTAGGATGTTGATAAAATGTATGTGGGACCTTTTCGGAACCATTTACTTTCTTTCAAAAAAGGATAATAATATCGCGACATACCCAATGAAATGGAGTCGGTTTTTGCAGTTTTACTGCTCTTAATTATTAGTACTTTGTACAGAACGGATGTAAGAGGTTAATCTGATAATATAGTGCTAGGACAAGTTAATGAAATTGTATATCTTGGTTTAACTTTAAGCAGGGATGGAAGGTTTACCGCGGATGTAGAAAAGAAAGTGTATGCAGGGAATAGTGTGAATGGAGTGCTGGGTAAGCTATTTCAAAGCGAGATTTTGAGTTACAGCGCTAGACTTGCTTTTGCATAAACCTGTGCTTATTCTAACATTGTATGGAAGCGAGAGTTGGGTATGTCAGACGAATCATGAGAGTAGGATAAATGCGGTCGAAATGAGGGCGTTACCTAAAATCTTTGGTGATACGCTCGCTGACCGTATTCGTAAAAGTGAAATCCAAAAACGAGTGGGATTGAAAGTATTGGTGTTAAATGAGAAATGGCATACTCCGCTGGTTTGGACATGGAGAAAGAATGTCAGATGAAAGATTGACAAAGCAGATATACAATGCGAATTGATGGATGCAGGTACCCGAGAAGACCTAGGTTGACATTCCACGATCAAATCGTCCGGGTGTTATCCGAAGGTAGTATCAAGAGTCTCCGGAACCGTGTTTGTATGAAAAGGGATATGAATGTGGAGGATGCGAGGCAGGTTTGCAAGGATCGTGAGGTTTGGCACTCGATACTCTCTGCCTACCCCGTAAGCGACTTGGCAAGTCTCATGACAAGTATGTGGTCTACGTGAAATAAATGATTTTCTAATTTTTAACATCTATGGTATCTATTCTGTATATTCTGTAAATGTCATACACCCTACAATTTAATAAAACATTCACTGTTCAGTTGACAGTGGCAAAGATTTGTTTTACAAAAGCATTTCCGTTTAAACGACCACATGTCAGCTCCTTCAGTGGATGGTTGAAACCTTCGATTGATAAAATTATACCGTAAGCTCCATTTTTTAAAGTGAGAAGTCAGTAAACAAGCACATGGCTCTCCTGAAGGTAAGAGATACCCATGGCCTATAGACACCATAGACACGTCGTTGTCCTGTGTCGTTGCAGGTAGTTAGGCCAATTGTGCAGTCTAACACCAGTGGTCTTGTAAGTGAATCTCTTTATTTTACCCAATGCTCGCCTCTTAAGAGCTTCCTAGCAGAGAGGCAGATGGTCTATTCTACTCATTCTACTCTTCTACTCCCGGACTAACACTTTAAAATCTTTTTAAAGGCAATTTTCCGATTATACGAAATGGATACTCTATATGATATGTTTTATGTTATACCTTTAAACGAGCAATTCTTGTATATATATAAATATATAATTAGAACATCAGAATCGGCTCCAACGATTTTCATGAAAATTAGTATGTAGGGGGTTTCGGGGGTGATAAATCGATCTAGTTAGGCATCATTTTTAGAAAATGTCATTTTATTCATGTATAAACTGAAAATATGACTCTTCTTGACATCTATTGTCGAATAATAGTACTATTTTTTGTAAGCAATAAAGTTGTTCCAGCAGATGGTGCTGTTAAGTAACACGAAGTCAATCAGTGTTTGCTAAAAATACCGAGTAAAACTCGGTCATCCAGGTCCTATATATTATACGAAGACTAACACCATCTGTAGACATCTAAGCGGCTAGTTCCGCATTGTCAACTTAAAACTATTATGTTGAACCTGTTGTGTGAGCAAGTTTGCCGTCTAACCTACCAACAAAACTCGAACAAGGCAATGGCAGCAGAAACAAGAAAGGCAGCAGTACCAATTCGGAACATTCCTCGCGAAACCCTAATACCTACTCAATTTTATAAAAACAAACTACTACCAGATATGTAATACCTATACTGTCTTGGCTACTACTATTATAAAGGGACTATAAAGAAACACATAAAACTAATCAAAAGAGATTAAACAAAATCAAAGACATAATAGTGATAGTGTTGGAAGTAATTGCAAACAAATTCGGACATTTTCTGAGCGGTTTGCGGTTTGAACAAAAATCAGATGATTACAGGTTGGGCGCGTTGGGGCCAATCTCTTTGACGTCACTCAAAACCTCTCCACCGAATGCTGGAATTGAAAGCTTGGGATTCGGATATTTCACACGTAAAACCGCACTGCAAATTGTTTGAGTTCAACGTGATTTAAAATTCTAGGTCGAAAGTAGAGAATTCAACATTTTTAAAAGGAAGGAAACCCAACATAAATCCTCTTGATCAACCGAATTCTGGTTAATCGTGAAAAAAGTGAAAATATCTTATAAAATATAAGTGTTTTTATGAACAAGACTAGTGATTTTCCCTAATATCCACTAAAGGTGATTTCCTTTAGAAGAACAAAAGTACTACAGATTTCGATACGTAAATGAATGAAGGTAATAACCGACAGAATCGCCTCTGTGGTCTAGCGGTGCGGCGTCAGTTTTGACTTCGTGAGGTCCCGGGTTAGATAAAAAAATAAAAATGTATATTTTCAATAGTGTAATAAAACTAACGTAATTCGGGATTGGATATAAGCCCGGTTGGCGATAGGCTTCTGGGATTTATTGTCTTCGGCTAGTCATAGGTGCCCCAGTTGTGACTCGGACAACCTAATTGGGGATATGGGTGTAAAGAGATACTTCGGTATCTATTGCATCTTATGGCTTTGTATGCACTACGTATGCATATTGCAATTCTCGAAAAAAATGACACACACAAATAAGATGTCGTTCGAAATATTTGCACTAATCCACCTATAAACTAATAAAGTAGGTAGTGGGTGCGTCATTTTGCTTAGATATTCTCTAATAATTTCAACATGTAAATGTCATGTTCGAGTTACAAAATGACGCCTAACTAATTTAATTTCTGACAAGAGATAAATTTGTTTCCGACAAAAATTACCTTACCTGCGGGAGAAAAGTTAAACGTGATTTTCCATAACAATACAATGTGATTAGGAGAATACGAAGTTAGTGTTCACAATATATTGAAGTTCAAAGGATACACAATGGTAAAAAGCATTTTGAGTACATTGTATTCAGTCCTGTATGAAAATCTTTTAGGTGAGCATTGGAACATTTGTCATTGTCACGTGTTCAAAGAATGATGTACCCTTTTGTTAGTGCGCAGGTCGCTTCATAATGTTAAGGGTTTAGGGTTTCTTGAAATTCTCTTATATTTTTAATTTGCATACAAAAATTGTGAATTAAAATTATAATTATTTTACTAGTCGACCTGGCGAGCTTTACTTAGCTCGTCATTAATAGTTACAAATAGATTTTTTATATTTTCCATCGTCGGCGCTTGGTAAAACTTCCAAATATTCATGTTTTTAAATAAAGAAACACTTGTACTGTTTTACGTATCACTTATAATTTATTATTTTGTAAATAGCTTACCGGTTTAAGTCTTAGCCCTGAAGATGCTGCATAAATACATGTTATCTCTATAGAAAAAAATGAATGCCTAGTTCCAATAATAACACATTCCACAATAAATCATATCCCATGTAAACGGAGGGACCAATTTCGCTAAATCTTTTGTAGTCTGTTAATTTTGTTAGAAAAAGTTTTTTATGAAAAAAAAATGTGACTTTAGCGGAACATTCAAAAATCATAAAATCAGCAAGTTAGTAAAGTCCAATTACAATTTAAAAAATATTTGAAAACGCGCTTTTTTAATATTAAATATTTTTTTATTTAAACTTAAAGATTTTTTTTATTTCAACTACTCAAAAAAGAGTCCTCTTTTATTTTTGTATTTTTGTCTATTGAAACTGATATATAAGTATATATATATTTAATTTAAATACTTGTGATGCACACAGTTTTTATTTGCATGAAGATTTAATATTTATAAAAATACCTATATTTTTTTTTCCTTACTGTAAGCGCTTATTTTCTATATGATGCTCTAACGGCCACTTGCACGTTCTTAGGTTAAGTATTTAACACTGAGTTAGCGTCTAAAATAGGGTTAAATTACCTTCTAGTTGACAGTTTAAGTCAATATTAAATGTTAACCGGGAATGTGCAAATGGCCCTAAAAGGATTATTTTGGGTTAGGCTCGAGATCCTGAAGATTCATGATAATCCTGATTTTGTAAATATATGTGGTTTTCAGCCCTTGATACGTCTGTGGAATTTCAATACAATAACCTCCTTTGTGAAAAACACATCCTAAGATTCCTAAGATACTAAAAGCGTCCAAAAAATACATCATTCTTTACAATTTTATAACAACAAATGCGAACTCACCAAACTTATTTTAAGCTATTGTTATCTTATTTTAACGACGATTACAGGTCTAAAATAAGTTTATTTCGAGTACAGCAGAATCACCATCAATATTATATAGACAAAAAACTCTTAGTTGCATTACAATGAGTAAAAAACACGTCCTTAGATTCCTAAGATAATGAAAGTGTAATAACATCCAACCAAATAAGTATTGAATGTTAAACTAAAACAGTATTTTTGTCCTTAGTTTCAAAGCCCTGATGATGCTGTAAATAGTGAAACCAGTTTGTAAAAAGAGTAACGAAAAATATTAAATAAAGTGTGTACTGGATAAGAACAAGTGTTAACTACAAAAAAGTGTGTAAAAAATACACTAACTGATAACTATAACGACAAATGCGAACTTATCAAACTCATTTTAAATAATTTTAAAAGATTGACAAAGCAGATATACAATACGAATGTGGAAGGATGTAAGTATCCGGGGAGACCACGGCTGACATTTCAAGATCAAATCGCTCGGATATTATCCGACGGTGGTGTCAAGAGTCTCTAAAACCGGCGTGTTTGTATGAAAAGGGTAATGAATGTGAAGAAAGCCAGACAGGTTTGTCAGGATCGTGAGGTGTGGCACTCGATACTCTCTGCCTATATCGTAAGGGACTTGGCGTGAAGATATGTATGACTGTAATTTTAAGTTATCGATATCTTCTTTCAACGACAGCAATATATTTAAAATAAGTTTAGTTTCAGTACAACAGAATCAACACCAATATTATAAAGACAAAAACTCTTAGTTGCATTTAAATGCAGCTCTCACGGCTCTTTATAAGACGATAATTTACAGCCGAAATCCTTTTCGAAGACCTTTCCATTTCACATTATGAATAAAGTTTCAAAGTTGAATGGGGGTAAGCGTACTATATCCGACGCTTATTTATTACTAGAATTGAATCTGAGCTGAGTTTTTTATAATAATACTTACTAATACATAATGTATTAGTAAGTATTATTATTAATAAAAAAAAGAAGGAAATATTTTATAACCTCAATATTGGAAAGAGTTAAGTGATAAGTTTGTAATAAGAAACTTACCACAATGTTTTTGTCGTACTAGCTCTTCGAGCGTTTAGAATCGATCTAAGCATATCTACACGCATACACACAAACACACACACGCACGCACGCACACAAGAAAATGGTATTTTTATTCCCAAACAAACTATTTAATCTTTTCTAAAATTAGGTAGGTACATTTGATAATAGACATCAGAACAAATACTCTCAAATACAAGTAGAGACTATATCACTCAGTAAGTTGTGTGTAAATATGTAAATAAGTAAAAATCTATCTTCATGACCGTACAAGCAGCATGTAAGCAGGGTGAGGGAAAACCTGGGCACACATAGCCTACAGAAGTAACTACTAAGTGTTAGAGTATGATTGGTGGCAAACTTATTATCAACCAGACACATATCCAATCTCGAGAAACGTGCTTTTTATAAGAAAATTAAAAACATAGTTTTTTCAGTTTTTTGAGTTGCCCGACCCGGGAACGAAATACATTTGTTCAAGAAATTAAAACATCGAACAAAGAGTTTGTCTTATATTTTACATCTCCAATGGAATTTTGTGTTCCAAGTCAATAAAAATGTTACAAAAGGATACGAATACTTCATCAAAAACTGCTGTTGATGAGTGGTTTTATGAGCGTTCAAAAACAGTCGAAATGTGATGGAAAATTTGCCTTGTTCTGGTAGGCCAACAACGTCTGCAACTGTAACAGTAACTGAAAATTCTTATTAAACTTTAAGAGATATAGCTGCCGAACTTTCGTAAAAGGCGAGCATAGGCTTACTTTTACCAACTCCGAAGAGGCAGTGATAGCGTTTAATCAGCACGTAGAAAACATGCCTTCAGATCTGTAGTCCTCCTGTTTTAATAAATGGTTCGACTGCATGAAAAAATATTTGAAATGTAAAGGAGATTATTTTGAAAAGCAATAAACATCATATTTTGGTCATAATATTTTGTTTTTTTAAGTTATGGTAAACTTATAGTGTGACCTACATATCATAAAAAAAGAATTTCAGTTATAATAAGGACGTCCATTACCGTTCAAAAACCACGTGTTTTTTAATGTATTTAACCAAAAAGCAGTATTAAAATCAAACAACCAACTATAATTCAATGCAATCAAATTACAAATGGATACGCTTGCTACTAATTGCCGACCAGACACTATAATGGCTACGGTCGACGTGGAATTATGCACATACGAGTTACAACCTCCATCGCTATCAATTAGCGAGATAAACTTAGATATAGTATCGAATTAAATTGATCCAAGTCCAAACTGCGTCTGCAATGTCTGTGGTTTAACCAAGCTTCATAAATTAACAAAGATTCCCTTTACATTGTTACACAGTTAAAACAGTTGAGTGCATTTTATGGAGATAGGTATGTATGAGTATGCCCAGGATGCTGCCGTTGGGTCTGAGTACTCAAATGAATCAGACATAGCAAAGGCATGGATGACATTATGTTGGAAGAAGTTGAATGGGCGATTAGAAGTATGAAACATGCTAAGGCTGCGGGGGTAGATGTGGTTACTGCTGAGATGATCAAGGTTGGTAGTCCTGTCTATAGGAACTTTTTTTGGGTCCTTTGTCACAAATGTTGGAGAACCAGAAGAGTACCCGAAGACTAGCGGCGAGGGATCATCGTGCCCTTGTATAAAGGCAAGCGTTTATGCATGGACTGCACCAGTTACCGGGCCATCAGTTTTTGATCAGCTTAGCATAAAAAGTGTATGGAAATATGGCTGAATGAATGACAAGGGCTGTCCTTTGCCATATTGTAGGAGGTTCAAGGTGGTTTCAGGTCTGGAAGAGGATGTACGGGCTATGTTTGTTTGGAAGAGCTAGTTTCCTGTTAAAATCAGTCTAAAAAGCCAGTGCACACAATTAACTTTTTTTTACATACATTTCCGCAACTATTAAAGTGCATGAAAATGGAAGATATGTTTCTCGAAGTGAATAAACTGGGTAAAGCTTTATGGCAAATGCCAACAGGAAACTAGGTATCCAATTATTGCAGCCTCCAGGTGTCGCAGCCGTAAGTCAATTACTACTGTATAACGTCGTTAAGTGCTCCACGGTAACGGTATAACGAATAAGTATTTTCCTCCTACTTTTTATGATATTAGAAGTCAAACAAGCAGACGAATTTCCTGATGGTGAGAAATTGACGATGCCTATATACACCAAAGGTGATAATGGTGCATAGCTAATCTAACGCCAGGATGTTAGGCTTTGAGTAGAATTAAGTTTACCGGCTACCTTCGAACCAGAATACGTCAAGTGCAAGCTCTGTCGTTTTTGCAGGAGTAGATGAGGCGGTTCCACCCACTCAGGCAAGGAAAAACACTTAAGACTGAAAATAATAGATTTTACATTGCTGCGTTTAAATTTTTGATTACACAATAACATAAATACAGTGAAACTGCACAAAATTGGCTTAAATTTCGACAATATGTTATCTTACGGTGATTATCAATAATCTATCTACAACAGACAGATCAACTATAGGTCAATTACCATGCAACCACTGTTATTTTGGTATGGTATCTCTATGTATAGATAGGTAATTGGAAATGGGCTATAATCCATACTTCTTCTCTAAATACAACAGTCTGTCTCTCTGTTGCTATTTTGTGGCAAAACAGCTAAATCGACATTGATTAAATTTTAAATAATACAATAGTATTTCGGTGATTTAGTTGCGCACTCACTAAACTAATTTTATGTTATCGCTATCTTCTTTCAACGAAGGTAACAGAAAGAGACAAAACATTTTTAGTGCTGTTTTATTCTGTTCCTGAAATCTCTACAGAGGTTTAATCTATCACTAGGAAGCGTTGATTAAAAATGATGTTTGACATATCTTAAATGTTATCTCTTTTGTTTTTGTTTAATTTGAAAAAAATAGCATGCATTCAAAATAAGTTTAGTTTGTGGACAACAGAATCACCACCATTAACTCATTATTGTGCAACAAATACAGAGAAAATACAAATACATTCAATACAACTTGAAATATTAGATACACAAAGGCGGCCTTATCGCCAAGTCAGGCAGTCTCTTCCAGGCAAAACTTTTAAAACTAAATTCAGCGAGATACTGTAGTGCTTTCTTATGATATCGTATGACGTATTCGTGCAAATATAGTGACAATATATTTTTATTATTTCTAAATAAGGATAATTAAAAAAAAACTGAGTTCATAATTATATCTGATTCCTAATAATTTTGTAATCATGTCTTCAATAGAAGCTAATCTAAATAATTCTTTCCACAGACAGGAACGTTAAAAAGTATGTTTTTGTGAAAGTTCAAGATTTTTTCTATATGGCCAAATTTATTAAGTCGTTTTAAATATACCTAAACAATTTTGTGAACCATTAGTACACATAAAAAGTTGGTGTTATTTATCCTTCTCAAAGTTCTAGTTTTCGATGTTCGTGAGGACAATTCGGCATACGTTTTAACTTTATCATCTTAAATTATTTTAACCACCTTATTGCTTGTTTAAATATAACATTGTGCAGAAAATTTACGAGTAACATTAAGGAGCTTTTTATGGAAACAACTTGCACCAGCATAGTATCGTTAAATATCTTCAATGGTGGATGAATAATAACATAAACAACTTGATTTGAATGCGAATAGTAACATTAAACAACTACATTTGAATACGAATTCTTCATTTGAAACTTTTTAACTTCATGACTCCTTGTAGAATATGTAATACATAAAAGTTTAAATATATATCTCGCCTCTTTGTTACTAGCGTATGATTAGTTTCTTAGTAACAGTTTCCGTAGCAAGAGGCTACAGAATGATGCTACACATTGAGCTACGCCAATCTTCGTCTGAGTAAAATATAATCTACATTACTTTTTAAGCTGCGACACGAAGAGTCTTATCAGTTCTTGGTGTATGTGTGTGTGTGTGTGTGTGTGTGTGTGCGTGTGCGTGTGTGTGTGCGTGTGCG
>NJDC01001527.1:60167-73154 GCA_002245475.1 Calephelis virginiensis
ATGTAAATGGACGCTATTTTGAAAAGTTATAATAAAACTAATAACTTGCTAGAATGCTTAATTTTTGATTTTCTAAGAACTTTCAGTTTGACCCTCGTATGTGTGTAAATAAATTACATTTTTTCTGAATTTTTTTTTCATTTAAAGTGCACAAGTGAATTCACTCATGAAGAAATGACGTGTTTTCTCGATAGCGCCAAATCTCACTCGATGAGCTTAGTAGTAGCACAGTTAGCCGTAGTAGTAGTGGTATGATGCCACTGCTAAACTCAAGACCCTGACGTATCTCACTATGGCGACTTATTTTTTTTCCTCAATGGTTTTGACGAAGTCGGATGAAAACTTAATACAAATTTCTTAAACTTTACTAATGCCCATGGCAGAAATTTAAAAAAATATACGAGTATAGTAAGATTTTAAGTGGATTTTTAAAATTCAGATCAATAATAAGGAATAGAATACGGATTTCTGTAGGTATATACAAATCTTAACTGTATTTAAATTTCGAAATCATACTAACGGCACGCTCTTATGGCCGGTTTGACACATTACAGTATTGGGGTGAATGTCAGTTTATTATAAAAAAAACACTAACGAATTTGTGAGTTTTGAGCTCATTCAAAAGTTTAAATAAAACAAAAATGTATAAGTTTGCTTATGTAATACAACCGTCAAACCAGCCACCATAGCGCGCCATTAGTGTAGTTACATTGGTTTTGGCTGCTGTGATATTTGCTTACATATTTCAGTAAATTGATCGCCTCTGTGGTCTAGCTGTTCAGTTGTTGGACTTGACTGCATTGGGTCCCGGGTTCGAATCCCGGGTCGGGCAAACAAAAAGAAAATTGGGTATTTTCCAATTTTCTAATGAAAAAAAATGTTGCTCGGGATTGGAAATGTGCCCGGTTGGCGATAGGCTTGCCACCTATCACATTGTGGGACTTAGTGTCTTCGGCTAGTCGTTGGTGCCCTGGTTGTGCCTCTGCCTACCTCTTCCGGGATATGGGCGTGAAGATACTTTTTTTTAAGTTAGATAGATTCATAAATATTTTTACACGTTATTATAACTGTACAGATACAATCATGTTGTTATTTGTATTTATTTTTGAATAATTACGAGTATTTCTTTCTTTTGATGTCGATTTTCCGACAGGAAATCTATTTACATTAATTAAAATAATTTATTTTTCTTTAGAAACATGTATATTGATAGTAGGTAACAAATTCAACAGTTAAAACCGCAACAAAATCTTAAAGCTCTGATATTACTTTAAAAATATTTTGAAGGCGGATTTGGATTTTTAGTATACGAGTATACACATTAATGTATATATGATCTGATAGTGGAATATCCGCCTTGGTCTCCCCGGGTACCTACATCCATCCACATTCACATTGTATATCTGCTTAGTCAATCTTTTACCTTTCATTATTTCAAGTTGAATTATATTATACTACATAAACTATATACATATTAATTTATATACATCTCTTTTTATGGAAAGGCAAACAACTTACGTGCCTAACGTCTTCAACTAACTGCAAAGCTCTGATTTGTTAGATGTTTTTAGAATATAAACTAAATAGACAATTTGCTTATTTTACAATTAGTTTCATTTGTGTTATTCGTCAGATTTATAATAACGTAAATTCACAATCCTCAAAAGATGTATTGTAAACGTTAAAGCGTATTCCAATTATCTACGATCAATAAATTAACAGGAGATCGGGATCCCCAGCTTGATATATTTACCCAGAGACATTAACCTTCCTGCAATATTTTACTTTTCTCTCGAGGGTGCAAGAAAGCGGGTAATCGATACGCCATCTCTGCAGAAATTCACACCTCCAACTTTTTTTATGTAATATTTTTTGGATGCAAAATTGCTCGATCAGATTTTATTATATTTTATATTACAATTGTTCGACCATTAACCAGATATTATTGTATTTTGTGTTATATTATCCGTCATCGTTCACTTTGCTTTCAATACTCTCTGCCTATTCTGCAAGTAGACTAGGCGTGAAAATTTATTTTAGCTGAGTCCTATCTGTTTTTTTTATATATGAACCTTCCCCTGCCAATAACTTTTACAACAAAAAAGAATTAACAAAATTAGTCCATCCGTTTAAGCGTAATATAATGACCAAGGTTCGTTTTTATATTATATGTATAAGATAGAAGTAAAGTATGTTTACGCCCATATCCCCGAAGAGATAGGCAGAGGCTGTCTATTCTGCTTTCTTGCCAGGCAGCTCATAAAAGGCGAGCATAGGCTTACCTTAGTCGGTTTGAGTCCGACATAACCCGCTTCTCTCCTCCAAGAGCGGTGGGTATCTGGGGGGATTTTACATACGTTAAAAAAAAGGTGCACATAAGCACCAACTTTCAACTTTTTCTTTTTTTAAAATCTGACAAGCGACAATAGTGAGTACTGGGATCATCTCATTTAATTAAAATTACTTTAGAGAGAGAATTTATAGTAGTCAAATAAAAACAAAAAAAAGATTTATGGCAGCGCCACGAAAGTCAATCAATTTGAATGTAAGAGAATCAATGTCGCAGACATGGACTAGTGTAAATAAATAAATAAAACACTTCAGATACATATTATCACAATTAACTTTTTTAGTATTGCCTTTGTAAAAAGTCCAAAATTGGGATCGTTGAACTCACTTGGCGTCTCTAATTACGACAAAAACTGTTTCGCCAACTACATAGATCGAACCGAGGGAAAAAACCAAATTACCCCAGATATACGTGCTGTCAGTTCTATTTATAAAATATTTACCCCGTGGGCTAAATGATTATTCAACCTGAATACGACGGACGCCGCGATAGAAGAACTCGAGTTTTTTTTCATCAAATGCTGCTTTTGATTGCTGAATCCATCAGAAGAGCAAATGTTTACTTAATTTGGAACTAAATTCAATCGTCTAATTTTTAAAGATATTTTTTTCTATTGAATTAAATCCGTAAAATTTGACTAGATAATAAAGTTTCACAGCGACTGACCTAGATTGGTACCACCGCCTTATCTATTACTGACGCCATAACGTCAGCGCTTGGTGACGGCATAAACTTAATTTTGCTATAGGCCTACCATCCCGGTCTACCGTTGGCAGGTGGTGGCATCACCACCTTTGGGGTCTCTAACCGGCGTGAACTCCTTACTATCAGGAAATTCGTCTGCTTGTTAGCCTTTCAATATTCAAATTCAATTCAATTTGACCACCTCGTTGGTCGAGTGGCTAGCGTACACGCCTAACTACACCGATCATCCGCGAGGCTCGGGTTTGATTTCCGACGGGGGCAGACATTTGTGTGACGAACATTTATATGTCTTCATTTCCGGGTCTGAGTGTTTATTGAATTTATTCTGGTATCTATTTAAGTATTTCAATGTATTAGAATCGTTGACTAACACCCATAACACAAGCATATAATTTGCTTGCTTTGGGGTTAGATTTAATTTGTGTTACTTGTCCAGATATATTTATTTATTTATTCATAAAAAAATCCAACATTAATAACCTAATTCAACAATATCAGTTTTAACAATTTCAGCTATAATATGTATTTAAAAATGCTTTAAAACGCGTGCATTAGACAAAATTTTGTAAAAGCATTGTAAAAGCACACACTTACGATTCTTACAATATGTCCATAGTACTTCTTTCTTTCTTCCTTTCTTTAAGTTTTGGCCTTCACGTTGGTATTTTGCCGTTAGTCAAGTAGAAATTTGCATCAAATTTTATTTCAATTTCAAACAAATAATTAGTCATCAGTCATAAGTCGTCAGTAAGTCATGTCAGTGTCTTGGGTAAAGCGGTGGCCTCGTTACTCAAGCTCGTGTAATGAGATTTGATGGCAATGAGGAAATACACGATACGCTAATTTCTTCAGAATTATTTCATTTGTGCACTTTAGCTTAACAAAATTGTACAAAATGCCACCAAAATTGACTAATTTCATTCAATATAAACACGAAATTCAATAATTGTGAATAAATTACGATCATCTTCATTAACGATGACCACTAGTTTATAAACACAATAAATATGACAAAGGTAGTATAAATTGTTTGTGTCACTGAATTATGGGCTTCCTTATAGATGGGATTTTAATGGCTCTCCCCACACTTACGCTCCCGGGCCTTGAGAGGATTACTAGCGTTGGTAACTGTTTTGTATAACACTGACCATGAATTCGATATTTTAGATTTATTCTATTCATACGTATGAAAAAGTATCTTCACGCCCATATCCCCGAAGAAGTAGGCAGATGCACAACTACGGCACCCACGATTAGCCGAAGACACTAAGTCCCACAATCTGAAAGGTGGCAACCGAGCACATATCCGCTCCCGGGCAACGTTATCTATATAAGAAAATTGAAAATACATATTTTCTAGTTTTTTTTGTAAAATTGCCCAACCCCGGAATCGAACTCAGAACCTCAAGAAGTCAAATCCGACGCCGGACCGCTAGACCGCTGATACATACGCATAAAATCTACAGAAAAATAAATATGAATCAATCAATTTTACAAAGCTTGTTAATATTAGCTATATTTTTTAGAAGGAGAAGAGAGAGAAATTATATCTTCCTTTCGTATTCTTATATATTCCGGCCTCTAATACGCCATATAGGAATAACATACATCCACTCAAACGTACACAGTACTTTGCATTTAGCAGTCGGGTAAAAATGTCTCTCAATTTTTTTTTGCATTGGCTAACATAACTAGGTGGTAGAGTCCCGTAGCGACTCATCCAGATTGGTACCTCCGCCTTATCTATTCCTGCCGCCATAACTTCATGACGTGTTTCAGTTCGGAGAGTAAGGTAGCCGGTAAAACTTTTGCTTGAGGCCTAACATCCCAACCTCAGGTTGGCAACGCACCATTACCACCTATGGTGTCTCTAGGCGGCGGGAGTTTCTTAGGAAATTTCTTGTTTGCCTTCCAATATCAAAAAAAAATATGTTGCTAACCGCGAGGTTTTTACTACTTCACCGGGCTATATCTATCGAGAACAAAAAGTCATTGCTATAAATACTGTCTTACCAACTCTACTAATACTACTACTAATACTAATATCGTGTTACCATTTATTATTTCCAAACGAATTGCATTGGAAATTGTTTCCAAGCGAATCCATTTCTCAAACTCGACACAGTCTTTCCATACAGAAATAAAATATTAAAGAATTCTTTCTGTTACATACTATCTGCTGCCATAGAATAATTTATACCCGCTAAAGCTGCATAAGAAATTAAACATTATTACCACGTTGCGATTTGATAAATCTTTTTTCGAAAGATGGCTAATTATTTTGAAATGGTCCCCCATACATTTTATCAACAACCCTCTAATAGTTATAAATGCAGCAATAATGACGACGTTCGTGAAATTTAGTGCATTATTATACTTAACAAAAAAAATCAGGTTACAATTAAGGGGTCATGTATGCTAAAATACGTCAGCAATATATTGTTTTTTTATACAAAGCAATTATGGATCTTGGCGACAAAAATACACAAGATTAACATTAATATGCTTTATAAGACTAGTGTTTCCAAAACACGATTCATTTCACTTTGCTCGATAGAAAAAAATCAAAAAGTTAACCCTTTTTTGAAAGCAAAACCCATCTGTCTACTTCAATTATGAAAATATCGACACCAGATTTAACATAAACATAGAGAAGTATTATACCTAAAAGATAACTGTTTCAGTTTTTATATTTTTGTCAAATTACTTTTATAGTGTCAAAAATAGTGATTTGGCGCTTAAGACATTTACTTTTGAGCGCAATATTTCATAGTAATCTGGGGAGTGCGCTGATTGGCTCTTCTGGCTGACTACGTATGGGGCCTTAATATGGAATGGAACCACCTCAAAATAATTTTCTAGCCTTCCTTAAAATGTATATTAACATTTTTTTTATTAGCCGAGTAATGACGTAACGACCGTGCAAAAAACAAAAAAATAAAGTCGGATTGACAACCTCCTCCATTTTCAAGTCCATTAATAATTCATTTATTTTAATAAAACCTAATAGTTAGAACTTAGCGAATTTTCAGCTTCAGCTATCTTGAAAAATAATTACTATTAATTTTTTTATTCAATCACAGAGAGGGGCTACTTTTCTAGACACAAAACTTAACTAAAATTCTTTGCGAATAGTAATCAAGTTTTGATGAAAAAATCTAATTTTAAAGCATTTTCGCCGCCACAAAAGTCTCTTTGCGATACGAAAAAATATTGTTATTAATCATGTCTTGCTTGCAGCAGAGCAACCCTGATAAATCCCTATCAATTATATCTTCAAATACCCTATTTTCTACGAGTGTAGCGTTCGTATGCGGCCTACGGTTTACAAGTGATCTTATGGAGAGCTTGCTTCCCAACAGGCCCATTTTTGAAGTGAAAACTGAAAACTTTTTTTGGAATGCGTAAAAACTTCTAAACTCGCGTCAAATCGCGACGTCGCGTCAGATTCGTAAGACGGCGATTGGCGCTTGCGCGAATGTTCGTGTTGTCATGTTTGTGTACGATAGCGCAATAAATGAATATTGTTGTCTACCATATAAATGATAATAATTCATACTGATAATTAAAGCAATTCGTGCAAAATTACTCCTTAACTATTTGAAAATATCAAAAATGCACAACGTTAATATTCAAGTTTTCACTTCTGCCGACACTCCCGGAGTGCAAAACGTTGGTTTTTTTCGAAATGGCTAATATGTTGCTAACCGTGAGGTTCATCACGGGGCTATAACAGGCCCACCTGCAACTCGTATCTAGAAACTATAAAAGCTGTTGATTTTCTATGAAAGCCACTATACCAATGCTAGTTTAATTGTACACTTAGAAAAATATTATTAATACATGGTAGTTTCGTTATTTTAATTTATTTCGATGTATAAACTAGTACAAACGCCTTGTTAATTAATTATTAATTAAAAAAGAGCAAGACACTATTAATCGCCTGTGTGGTCTAGCTGTTAGGTGCAGTACTTGAGTTTATGAGGTTTCTGGTTTGATCCCCTAAAATTTTTTTTAAAATTTATATGTGTAAAAATGAATCCCCATTTCGCGTGGTCGTGCTGATGCACGACGATGAAGATGTGATCATCTGAAGGGATGGACCAATTATTTTGCTAATTCTTTTTTTGATATGTTGGTTATTGTCAGGAGAAGATTCTTATGTAAAACCGGGAAAACTGCTGGAAAAATGGGTACAACAATACCTTATTTTTTTATACAAACTGTCAGAATTAACTCATAATTAAGGACAAAAGATTAGTTTTTGCGTGAAAAGTGAACAGACAAACCGACAAAAAATTTGATGACGCTCGTTTTGAGTTTTATATAACATACATGACCCGTAGCAGTCTTTGTTTAGATAGTATTTATAGTAATTTATTTAATAGTAGTAGTCGCATATTGTTCGAAATTCGACCATAATACATTTTAATATCTTGTTGATAAGAACGCCATATTCATTTCTCTACTAGAGAAATGAATATGGCGTTCTATATATGCCTAGACCAACTACTTTGTTTCCAAACTGTATGATTATAGTTTGTGCGCCATCTGTGATCTTTTATCGTTATCATCAATATATTTGGTTGTGTGTGTCAAATGCATGGTTGTAAGTGTAATGTTTTATTTTTTGAAAATTATGCACTTTATAAACATTATCATTAAAAATATTAAAGTTCTGCACTTCTCCTACACATAAACTATAAGTGTGCAAAATTTCATACTTCTCCGTCAGCGCAATTTTCGTAAAAAGGGGTCCAAAGTTTTTGCTTCACGTATTAATATTATGATTTATTTATTTTGCAGTTAGGGTCTATAAACTAAAAATAATACCACATTTTAAAAAATCTAAAAAGGCAACAAACTTCAAAATAATGATTGAAACTACGTTTAAACTCACCTCGTTACGGGCTATTACCCTATAATATCTAAGCTAACTATACTTTGTATAATTACGTTTGTTTGCTCCTGGCAAATTTGAGAATCCTATTTATTTGATAAAGTTAAACTTAATTTGAACAGTGGGTTGTAATTACGAAATTGTTGAAACAAGCAAGTCTCATACATAGAAACAGCAGTCCGTTGGTTCCTTTGAAGAATATGCCAACTAGCCTGTCATGTCGTAAAAAGAGAAAAGCGGTTTATCTTTGAAACAGGAAAATATTTTATGATGGTAATACAACGTTCTGCTTGCAAATAAACCTAATAGACTGCAGGCCCATCCAAAAAATATATGGGTCATATGAACCACCAGGTGACGTATATAGGACAATATAAGAGCATAAAATAATAAGATTCAGCACTATGCCGTCACCTGTAAGCTGTCCAACTGAGTGCAGGTGAGAATTCAAAAGTGCAGGTAAAGTGAGTCCAATTTGGTCATTTATTTTTGTACGACACTGTTATCATTGGATTAGAAGCTGTATTGAAACAGTATGAAACAGATGCCGTACAGAATCAAGTGACCAATTTTACCCCGGAAATTGTTAGAATATCAAATATATACTGGTATTGTGGCACACCATTTTGTACGGCACTACACGCTTTCTTATTATTTGTTAAGATTCTATCGATGATAAAAATGCCGTACAAAAATAAATGACCAAAATGGAATCACTTTTGAATTCTCATCTGCTATCAGTTGTACAGCTTACAGGTGATAATGCTGTCGCTTATTATTTTATGATCTTATATCGTCCTATATACGTTACCTGGTGGTTCATTTGACCCATCTTTTTGGGAATGGGCCTGTATTCTATTAAATTATACATACATACATATCTTCACGCCAAGTCCATTACGGAGTAGGCAGAGAGTATCGAGTGCCAGACCTCACGATCCTGACAAACCTGTCTTGCTTCCTTCACATTCATAACCCTTTTCATACAAACACGCCGGTTTCGGAGACTCTTGACACCACCCTCGGATAATATCCGATTGATCTGATCGTGAAATGTCAGCCTTGGTCTCCCCGGGTACCTACATCCATCCACATTCGCATTGTAAATCTGCTTTGTTAATCTTTCATCTGTCATTCTTTCCACATGACCGAACCAGCGGAGCATGCCCTTTTGCATTTTAACACCAACACTTTCTTTCAATCCCACTCTAAACTGTTTTATTAGCACCAACAATACAAACACTACTAAAAGCTCAACGTACGTTTCGCTTCGTACCCGAAGCATCATCAGGAGAATTCGACTGAACTCCACGAAGATTGGACATATGCTAGCTAGCTTGGATATATTTGGTGGTTCTTACTTCCATAATACGTATACATTTTTTTTGCGGAAAATTGCAAATTAAGTAATTTTATTTGCATTTAAGTTTGGATTTCCGCAAAGTAACTCCTTCTTCTATAAATTTTCTTAATAGCGTAAAATTCCTCAAATACGAATCATCCCGGTACTTGAATCCTGAGCTTGAAGGAGTAAAATGACATCGGTAAATATCACCATATAAATGTGACGACAAAAACCAATGCCGTTATTCTGAATATGCTTAAATAAAAAGAAAAAAGTCACATATGTGAAGTGACCGGCAGAAAAAGGTCAAATCAAATATATCCCGCTCACATTCAATCAGTTCAGTAGTTCCGACATGTGACTTTTCCGGACTAGAAGCCTTTGTATTTTATAGAAGTTGCTTACCACTTTTTTATTAAGTGTCTTTAAGCTTGTATCAGGTAAGAGATATGAAATCAGGGCACGTACGATTAGCCGAAGGTCTTAAAATGTGATAGGTGGCAAGACTTGTCATGGTCAATTCCGGGCAACGTCGTTTTGAAAATTGATGAAAAAAAGTATCTTCACGCCCATTTCCAAACAGGTAGTCAGAGGCACAACCAAGGCACCCACGAATAGCCGAAGACACTAACTCCCACAATGTGATAGGTGGCAGGCCTATCGCCAACCGGGCACACATCCGATCCCGAGCTATATTTTTTGAAACACATTTTTAGTGGGTCTACACGGGAATCGAACGGGGATCTCATTTAGTTAACGCCAAACTCCAACGTCTAGACTATTAGTTTTATTACTGAATAGCCGACCTTTCGAACTTCGTATCGCTTAAATAGCAACCTACTGACAGGTATGGAAAAACATAATATTGTTTTTACTATTTTCCTTGAAATTTTCCCAGTTCCTCTCTTCATATGAATTTTCTCCTGACTATATATAAAGCAACTAAAACATAATTAGCAAAATTGCTCCATACTTTCAGATGTGATACGAGGACCACACGAAATCGGAATTCATAATAAAATGTATGCAAATAATCAGAATGGTCAAAAAGTCTCTCTTTACCAGCTAATGGTGAAAAGCAAAAAAAATGGTAATGGTTCTCAATTGCTCAAATTTTCAAGAATGATTCGGACCGCATCTTACATATCCACCACCAGCAAGGCAAAAGGCTAACTTATAGTTAGCCTTTTGCCTTGCTGATTTAAGACGATAGTGGTGAGCACTGTTTTTGTAGCGGCGGGTAAGGCAGTGATACCTAACTCGTTCTACATAGTCTAGCTGTATACGCCAATATCCCACTGGTGATGGAGTCGTCACATACCTATCATTAAAATTCCTATACACTGCATTACGATTTATACTAGCTTTCGGAGAAATAAATACTCGTATTGGTATTTTAGCTATTCTTTGTACCACGATGTGGGGTCTAGATGACGTATGACTATCAAAAGTCTGGGATCGATGGACGATAGACCAACTGCTTATTTACTAAGTAGCTTGGAAAAGTCTTTTAGTTTACTATTGATTAACAACCTGACCCAGATCTGGTGGTAGAGTCCTGCGTTACCTTGAACCTGCCGTTGGTACATCCATTCTTTAATCCCCGTTTTTAAAAGCGTGTGTGTGTGTGTGTGTGTGTGTGTGAGTGTTTGTGTTAGTGTGTTTGTATTTATCAGTGGCGTTATACCTTTTGAACTTTTGAATTGACCGATATCTTTAAGATTGTACTTTTCTGACCTTAAGTTAAATTTTTGACACGCTCATATTATACTTAGAAGCCTTTTTCACTGTGTTTTAATTTTTTTATATAAAAATATAAGTCAAAAAATGTATTCCGACAATTTTGTTTATTAAATTAAATAATCTATAAACAGGTCACCAAACTATGGCTTCCTAAGAGCCTTCTGTGGCATCCTGTATATAAAAGAAAGTTGTGTTAAGTACATAATTTATAAAACAAGAACGTCTGAATTTTTTTTTTTTTTGTATGACTAACTTGTTGCTAATCTTGCGATTTTTACAACTTCACCGAACTTTGTGGGCCGAGCAGAGTGCTCAGCCCGAGACATCATTATTTAGATGGATTGGGCTGTTTCCTACAACGCCAGCACCAAGGGCTGTCTCCCGGGAGACCGTACCTCGACTTGGTGCTGCGTTCTGGTTACTGGGTGGACTTGGTGGAGGAGTATTTGTGGCTCGTCGCTCGGCGTTAGGCGCCGGGCGCAAAAGAGGTCTTCGTCGCCGAGACCGGCGGCGACGGTGCAGTGTTGTGTTAGGGTGGTGTGAGTTTGTCGTGTTCCGGTTTACAATTGGGAGAATAGCGTTTGCCGCGGTTATTGGGTCCGGGGGATCCGATAACACGTGGCGAGGTCTTCTATGATCGGGGGGAAGACCGTCTGAAGCGTTTTTGCTGAATATTGACGGGTAGGTAGTTTAAAACTAGGAGTCGAACATAGGAAACTATGAAAAACTAAATTTTTATTTCCATACAAACTGAAAGAGATTACCGGAACAGCTAGTTATTAGTGTTTTAAAAATTGCATTTACCCTCTATAAAAACTCTTTTTTAATTTATCTCACAAATTTTGTAATAATTAGAAACTTGTTCATACAACTTTAAGGGGCCTCATTTACAAAGTCGAAAGGGAGGGAAAGAAGGATTTATAGTAGGGACACCACCAGCTGTTGGAAATTCTCATTTATTTATACTAGTGTTCGCCCATTGGTCGTCATTCGACCATAATACATTTTAAAATCTAGTTGATAAGAACGCCATCTTCATTTCTCAAGACCAACCACTTTGTTTCCTGAATAGTTTTGTATGCATGTGTAATCTTTTATCGTTATCATCAATATAGTCGCAACAGATTTGCGTAATAGATATGCAGTACACAACTAATCATTATCCGAAGTAGATACCAAAAGGTACCAATTAGTCATCTAATAAATCATTATTCAACAGCTACTTATCGTAGTAAAAAAATGCAAAAAACCGACTTTGATTTATTTAGCCGTGTAGGTTCTCAACAATTAAGTATTGCCTAATTTTCCTGGGATTTTATCATCAGATCCAGACTTGGTGGTAATGGGACCACTTCGTAAAAAAAAGAATTTTCGAAGTCGGTTCATCAATGACGGAGAAATCGATTAACATAAAAAATTTAGGAGTCGAAGTATATTAACTTCCTCGTTTTTCAAAATTGGTTAAAAACTCACTTACATGTAATTGGCTATCGTAAAAATTACAATCACAAAGTTCTCTGCCTACCCCGGAATCGAATCGGCATATATAAAACATGCGTTCATTATTATCATTCAGTAACCACCATCTCGGGGATATGGCATATCGATTGACCTACTTTACCAGCCTCGCTCTGTTTTTTCTTATTTATTTATTTAACACTTTATTGCACACAAAAACTAAAACACACAAAATACACGAGAAGTTAAAAATGCACAAAAGGCGAGCTTATCTCTAACTAAAGAAATTTCTTCCAGCCAACCCAAAAAAAATTAAGCTGTGAAAATAAAATGGAAGGCATCGTTTACAAAACAATTAACTATAGCTATACTTAGAACGAATAAATAAAAATATGCTAATAAAGTGTTAAAAAAAAACAGGTACAATTATGATTATTAAAATATCTTAGTAGGATAATATATGAGTATGTTATTGTGTCAACGATA
>NJDC01001528.1:0-16099 GCA_002245475.1 Calephelis virginiensis
CCATCAGGACATCCGTCTGATTGTTCGACTACCAACATTACAAAAAAATGATCTGCTAGCCAAAGAGACAAAAGATATATTTTACAGCAGACACCCGGACTAGTACGGGGAAAATCACTACATAGTATAAAATAAAGTCGCTTCTTCTGTCCCTATGTCCCTTTGTATGCTTAAATCTTAAAAACTACGTAACGGATTTTGATAATGGTTTTTTAATAAAGCGATTAAAGAGATAGGTTTATATGTATATTTTACCGTGCAAAGCCGAGGCGGGCCGCTAGTATCTTATAAAAACTTGCCGAAACTTTCCAGTCTCTGGGTTAACGAAGCGGCATAATTAATTCTATTTAAACTGAAATACTGATGAATGTAATCAAGTTGGCGAGTTTTCTCATCGCTCGACGTTATTGAAGCAATTATGGGTATGGTGGGAATTCTGTTTAATGTTTAATGTCTATCACAAGTTCTTTATCGATAACTTTACTAAATCCTTAAGCATTGTGATAATGGTGGTGATTCTGCTGCAAATTGCATATTTTAGGTGCATGCTATCTTTTTCAAATGAAACAAAAACAATAGAGATGGATAAAGGTTTCCCCGTGTTGGTCCGGGCTCCTTAGCAGAATAGACCATCTGCCTTCCTGCCAGGCAGCTCGTAAAAGGCGAGCATAGGCTTACGGTCTCTAACACCGTGACGTCTGACTAGGCGGTAGAGTTTTGCAGCGACTCACCCGGATTGGTACCACCGCCTTACCTATTCCGGTTTGGCGGCAGGGTAAGGTAGGTAGCCGGTAAACTTACTTTTGCTCGAGGTCTAACATCCCGGCCTCAGGTTTGCAACGCACCATTACCACCTTTGGTGTCTCTAGCCGGCGTGAATTTCTTACCATCAGGAAATCCGTCTGCTTGTTTACCTTCCAAATATCATAAAAAAAGGTGACATGTCAGATTAGTCCAAACATGTTAAATTGTAATGTTTTTCATCAACGTTTTCCGAGTGATAGATTAAATGTCTGTAGAAATATCGTTTACAAACTAATCTAACAGCATAAAACTGTTTCGTCTCTTTCTATTTCTTTCGTTGAAAGAAAATAGCGATAACTTAAAATTAGTTTAGTGGGTGCGCAACAGTATTACCACCAGTATTTAGATTTTCTCGTTTGATACAATGTGTACAGGTATTTGACCGCTTCATTGGTCGAGTGGCTGGCTAGCGTGCGAATAACTACACCGACCATCCGCGAGGCTCGGATTTGATTCCCGACGTGGGCAGGCATCTGTGTGATGAACATTAAGATGTCTGCATTTCTGAATCTGGGTGTTTAGTAAATTTATTCTAGTATCTATTTAAGTATTTCTATGTATTAGTATCGTTGACCCATAACACAAGCATATAATTTGATTAGTTTGGGGTTAGATTCAATTTGTGGAACTTGTCCAGGGATATTTATTTATTTATTTATTTGTTTATACGCATAACCTCTGTGGTCTAGCGGTTAGGTTGTTGGACTTGACTGCATGAGGTCCCGGGTTCGAATCCCGGGTCGGGCAACAAAAAGAAAATTGGGTTTCCCCAATTTTCTAATAAAAAAAATCTCGGAATAGGATATGTGCCCGGTTGGCGATAGTGCCACCTATGACATTGTGGGACTTAGTATCTTCGGCTAGTGTTGGGTACCCTGGTTGTGCCTCTGCCTTCTTCTTCGGGGATATGGGCGTGAAGATACTTTTATACGCATATGGCGGTTGGGGATATAACTGTATGTCTGCATGTAATCTGATTTGTTAAGTGGACTTTTTGTTAAGCTCCAAATTTGTACTTAAGTACTAAATTAGGTTCATAAAATGTCACTTGCATTGTATTTAAGCACATTTATTCATTCAACATTCTCGAATAAACACACACATTATACACGTTCACTAAAAATCACTAACAATAATTATTAACAAATCCAAATCGCCAATGTATATCACTGCTCGGATGTGAACTACACACGCGCTTTGTATTCACTAAAAATCTAAAACAACAATGGACAAATCTAAATCGCTAATATATATCACTGTGCGGATTTTTGCTATTTTTGCTTGAATGAATCGCTTCGAACTCGACAAAACTGAATCCCATTGCCAACCGAACTTTATATAGCCAACAATCAATAGGTGTTCTAGAAGTTTCGAGCCTGATAGCCTATACAGGAAGCGAAGTGTTTGTCTTAAGTATAAACTATAGTACTACTATTTAAATTATGCGATTCGGCGTTACACTTTTTACACTTTATACTTTTATTTTTAAATTGGCTGACCTATTCTAAATTCAAGCGAAATGATTAATTACGCAATAACAACTCTATAATATATATCTTTAAAATACATTCAGATTTCCGAAGCTTGACGAATATAGCCGAAGCCCATAATTTAAATGGTCTACTATACTTGAAGTCAACCTTACGCCAAGAAATGATAATAAGAAAGAATTAATTATTGCATTACTCGTATTTGAGGTTGATTTTCAAACAATTAAACTTACTGTAACAGTTTTTGTTTTCTAGACTATTCTTTTATTAAATATTGTATATTTTCTAAATTCTTTTTTATTGTCCCTATACTTCATATTCACTTCATTCTATATTCATAAACAAAAATAATGTGAATTTATAAACATTAGTTGAAGACATGTTTTACTAAACACTGTGTAAAATAGAATTTTAAATGGGATTCCACTTGGAACAGTTGTCATAAGATTCAGATTTGTTCGGTTTTTCAAATCAAAAAGATACACAAAATAATCCTAAAATTAGAAATGTTCAGTAACCTCCAACAACACACACTCACAAGAACACGTCTAACCTATAACCCCTCCATAGGGGCTTATGGATTACTTAATTATTGATTGTATTTATTGATTGCTTAAATTATCTCGAGCACGGGATATGTGCTAAAATTATAATATCTTAAAAATTGACCAATTTTACTCAATATGTAAGTACTACAGGTAATCCAATAGTTATAAATAAGCTTCTTAGGCAGGAAGGAGAGAAAAGATCTCTCGTTTCTGCCAAAACTCCAAGTAACATACATAAAAATCAAAGGTGCACCTAGAATCTCCTCTGTTTCTTCAAGTTTAAAAATAGAACATTCCTCCAAAAAGTTTCACAGTATCTGAGTCAACTGAGCTGCATAATTAAACTTAACTACGGATGAACGTAACAAAGTTTCTGAAGTTATATCCAGGCGTGTTGCAGAAGCAATTATCTGGTGAGAATGAAGAATGTAGCACTTGTCAATTAAAAGTTCTTTGTTAAAAGTTTCATATAACTTTGTAACTTACTGCGAGAGGAACCCATGTCTTGCTTTTATGTCATGAGTACGGCTTATGCCCGTTTCCCCTATTGAAGAAATGAGTTGTTTTGCATACGAATAGTAGTTTTTTGTACATATAAAAAAAATCGAACTACGGTCGTTCGTATTCGACTATGAGCAACGCTTCGTCACTTTTAGGCAAACTACCAATGGTTATACTAACGGATTACGGTTCTTTAATTAAAGAAACCGGGCAGTAGTACATATAATATGTACCTTCACGACGAACGTCCACCACATACTTTTGGAATCCCGTTACAGAAAAATCGAAACTTCATTTATAGGACACAAATTCATTACAGTAAATTGACCGCCTCTTTGGTCGAGTGGCTAGCGTACTCGCCTAACTACATCGAATTGCCGCGAGGCTCGGGTTCGATTCCCGACGGGGGCAGGCATTTGTGTGATGAACATTTAGATGTCTGCATTTCCGGGTCTGGGTGTTTATTAAATTTATTCTGGTATCTATTTAAGTATTTCTATGTATTAGTATCTTTGACTAACACCCATAACACAAGCATGTAATTTGCTTACTTTGGGGTTAGATTTAATTAGTGTAAGTTGTTCAGGGATATTTATTATTATTTATTTATTATTTAAATTACTGATGAATGTTAGAATTTCATAAATTTAGATTTTCCGCGTTTGATTTATCGTTTTGATTTTTCCGTACGGAATTATTCCTAACGTATAAGGTAGGCCTTATAGGAGTTTTATTTTAATGATACAATCTGTAGCTCAAAAAGATCATTGTGTGCAATATAAAGTCGCGTTTAGACGCAGACAGTGTGAATTGAACTGGCCTAAAACAAAGATGGTGTCACTCCTTAGTTTATGTATGCCCTCTTGTAGCGCCCGGTTGGTTGTCGACCGGCAAATTTGTAGGCAAGTTAGTGGCATTGAGAGTACTTTTAATCGACTTTGAAAAAAGGAGGGATCGCATGTTCTACTCCATATTTTTTGTGTATTTAAATCGATTTCTCCGTCATTTCTGAACCCAAATTAAAAATTCTTTGATTTAAGAAATAAATAAAGAACCTACTTCCGAGGTGGTTCCGTTGCCAACAAATATGGATATGATGATACAATCTTGGGAAACTCGATGAAAATTTAAATTTTCTTGATTTCCCATCAAGGAAAATTCTTAATTTTGTATGTACGTAGAAGACTACTTATTAAAATCGATATAGGTTTTTGGCAGTTTTAAAGCCATTAAATTATTTATCTACTCTTTAAAATAAGGATGTTTACTGGTTGATGGTTGCCTTTCAGTACGATAAAATTTTTTGCGAAACAATAAATACTAAGATTAAATTATCCGGAGCTTGACCACAAGTTGACATAAATGGTTGTAAACTTGGAGCAAAATTTGTTAAGTGTGTTAGTGCCACGTCATTTATGTTTTTTTAGCAATTACCAGTGCAATATAAGCCTTCTGATTACATCATAAGTTTCAACTTGGAATCCTTAGTTTGCGTTTTGATACACAGTGAGCCTTCTGCAAGTTAGCACTATTACTTATTCTGAGTTTTTTTATATTATCGCGCTCAACTTTTATAGCACATCAACAATTTCGCAATAAAAATATGAGAGCTACGAAATAAACAGGTCAGAATACAACAATCACACAATTGGTAGTGGGCATGGCCTCTAATTGAGTACCCGGTCAGCAGTGTTGATCAAACCTTGTTTAAAAATTGTAAACTTTCAATCTATACAAGGTTACATCTATGGCACCAGTCAAAGTTTGAGAAACGGTTCGGAATCGATAACACTAACGATCTATGAAAAAACTAAAAGTTAAATAAAAAATCAATTTATACTTTATACGAACTGGAACTGGATGTTTTGTGATCGTTTTCAATTTTCATATTTATTTACAAAACTTACGTATACGATTTAATAAAATATGAGACTGCAAAGAGCTGGAAAACTTATTTGACAGTGACCATAACGCTCTTAATTGAGTACCAAATCCACACAATTGACGAAAGCGTATTTAAAAATGTAACCTTTTTATACGCATATTTCGTAAAGAAAACTGGAATCACGTGAGCTGTAAATATTTCCATATTGTTCAGGTTTCATTTAAAATGAAACATACGTTGGTATATTTTATTGCGGTTTTTGTAATACTCGATTCCAAAAATAAAGCTTTGTTTAGACTGTTCTGAATCTGTGATGTAAATATCGTATGTCCATTCACATTATTACAGACTTTCGTATTTAGAGAGAATCAATTATATCACTTGGCTATCTCAAATTCGGTGAATGGACAATTATGATGTGGTGTCATACTGTAAACCAAGCTTAACATAAGAAGAGTAGAATAGATCATCTCCTTCTCTGTCTGGCAGCTCGTAAGAGACGAGCACAGTTTAAAATGTAAGTCACTAGCTTCCACTCGCGGCTTCTCCTGCATACCAATTTATATTCTTTTATACATTGTAGCCTATGTGCTATTCTGATGTATAAACTAAATTCCTGTTAAGTTTCATTTAAATCCGTTTAGTAGTTTTTTTTACACTTATAATACACACAACACACACAACATTTTACACTTATAATAATACTAGCCATTGCCCGCACGTCTATCGTCTATCTATAACGTCTATCTTTCGGACGTCCGGACTTTCAATTTGACGTCCGCGACTTGCGTTCGATAGTTTACAAGTCTTAGTGTACTTTCATTATCTCGCTGTCCTGTAAATCGCAGTTGTCAGCCGCGCCCGTTAGCCACGTCCAATGATGTGTTTCCAGCCTATGAGCTCTTCATAAAATATGTTTAAAACGAAGTCGCTTTCTCTGATCCTTTATCCCTTTGTATGCAACCTTTTAAATTACGCAACAGATTTTGATGCGGTTTTTTTATAGATAAAGTGATGGAAGTTTTATATGTATATTTTATACACGAGCAAAGCTGGGACAGACCGCTAGTTTATTATAATTTGAATTTAGATTTTCCGTTCCTTAACCTATACCGGGAAAGGTATGTTTTCACAATGTAAACCAAGCTTTATCATAATAAGATATTTTTATTTTTGGAGTTCATTACTTATGTATTGTTTTCGTTATAAAATATAAGGGTGTTGTGGGGAGCAAATAATATTTGTATTTCGTTTTTCCCAGGGGTGTAACTTGAATATCGTTACTTGGAATAATATGTGGCGTATTATGTGGAAATGTTTTAATGAATTGCGGTTGCTTGTTAACATTATTCCCCTCCAAATAATGGAGCACTGGGAAACTGCAAAAACCGACTTTAGGTATTTCATTAGGTAACACGTCGTGTTTGATAATTATTTTTTCGAAATGTAACAAATAATTCGGAAATTGTTTGACATATATTTTATCAACATCCTATTGGTCTAAGATCCGAAGTTAGGTCGACCTACACCGAGCTGATAATAGGATGAAAGCGGTTTTGTAGCAAATTTAGCTTATCAGAAAATATATTAAAAATGGGTTGCCTAAAAAAATCCTGGACCGAAAATTTTTAATTATAAAAAAAAAGTTTTTAACATTTCTATTTTTTTCAGGCAACCCTATATATCAACTTGAATTGTAATAAAAATTGTAATGAAACTACACCTATTTTGATATATTCTTTTTCCTATTATCCGATCCCGTGAAAGTAACTAGCATCGACAATTATCTGTTTATAACTGGCAATCCAGAAAAACAACAGGCAACCCAACTTCTGCAACTTCGTCTTAAGGATTAAGAAATAGGACAGTTTTCATCATGAATGACATTTCAACATGAATTTATTTTGACGGTTCTTTTTTCGAAAGATAGGTGGTGATTTTGAGTAAGTCCATTTAAAGTAGATTGGAATCTGATTATTAGTTTTGTGTTATTTTAATTTACAGTTCTTAAGGGGATGATTTTTAAAAAAAAATGGCTCTAGTCTTTACTTACATGCATTATGCATATGAATTTTTATTAAAGAAGATCTAGTGGCTAAGACGTGAAAGTTAAACAAACACATAGACTTTTTTAAGTTAAGTTAGTTTGCCCCTTTCTGGGGCCGGCTAAGACCTTTAGGCCATGATGCCAGTTCTTCCGCATTAATTTATACTTTAAAACAATCATAAGCACAAAGAGATAATTTATAGGCCTACTCTGTGTGGTTCCCGAGGTGTTGATATGTGCAATTAGAAGATGTATATTAGTAGTTGTGGCCGCGATTTAATAAACAAGTTATTGGGCAAATTGTACTTTTTTTTTTAAATATACAGCATAAGTTTCTTCTTATTACATCAACTACCTTCCCACGAAAGTCCCGTCAACATCAGTCTAGCCGTTTCAGAGATTAGCCATTTTTACAATTTGTAATCAGACAGGAATACAAATTGTAAGACAAAATAATTTTGTATAATATAAAACGAATATACACTCCTATGCATGTAGTAACAAAACATTCGTTTTAATATGGGAGATTTAAACAAGATTATTTTATTAATGATTGTACAGTTGTATAGAGTTTTTTGTGTGGATATATTCGATTAATGTATTGTTTTCTTGGTGTTGTAAAAATAGAAACTAGTACTAGCATTTTTATAGAAGGTACCTGTATTTTTTTTCATATTGATTACCACCTCGTCAACTTTTCTCGAAAAGCTCCAATGCCAGCATAGAGCTAGGGACAAATGAAAGTCAGCGTTTCACAGTCAGCTTCCGGCAACTGTTGAAATACTAGCTGAATTTGTTTCATTTTGCCAAAAAACTGTTTTTTTTAGAATAAAGCTTTTTTTAATTAGTTGATAACTCTTTAGATTAATACTTGTATATGGATATTTGTATATTTTTTAATCCTTTGGCAATAAATTTATTATTATTATAAGTCATTTCAGGTCATAAGTCAAAGTCATGTCAGTATCTTGAGTAAAGCGGTAGCTTCGTTACTCAAGCTCATTTAATGAGATTTAGCGGCATAAAGGAAATACACGATACACTAATTTCTTCATAAATATTTTACTTGTGCACTTTATCTGAACAAAATGAAACTGATTCCCACCAAAATTAACTAATTTTACTCATCATTTACACAAAATTACAAAAATTACGACCATCTTCTTTCACGATGACGCCAAGACTCAAACAGAGACTTTCGCATTTATTAGAAAGGATTTGAATTTGGAATATTAGTACGGATATATTCATACTCCTTTGTCCATTTGCATGATTTTGATGAAAGCATGGAGACATGAAAAAGACCATTCAAACTTCATCCTCGTTTTGGATTTAATCTTGTAACGCTGTTTCGAAATGCCGCCATCTTTATTACTATTGAAATGAATATATTAAGGAAGATCAACCCTGAAATATATTTTCCATTACATTACCGGTTTTATACGCTTTTGTCTATTCTCTGTCTGTTATTTTACTTAGCTAGATCAAATGTATGCTGGGTACTGAGATACGGACTCATTTTCGTAATGGAATACCAGGAGTTTTGTGTAATTTTCGACGAATAGTAATAAGGGAAACATTAATTATTCATACAGTGCTGGGGGCGATGCTAATTTTTCAAAGGACTTATTTATACACGAAATAGTCCACCTTTTAACCTTAGAGGCCGTGTTGAGTGCTTGATGGCTTATATCGACATTAAAATTAAATTCACAGGAATTATAAATGTGTACGTTTGATTTTTTATGCAATAAAACAGCCATCTTGCTTTTGCTGTCATAAATGAGAGTTATATTGGTATGTGTCAATTAACTTTAGTAGAATAGACCACCAGGTCTACCTGGCACCAACAAGAGCACTGGTAGAGTGCTACGCGATAAGTTGGGTATCGACCGTTATGTCACCATAATGACAGTCGCATGTTTCGAAGCGAAAGAGCAACCAGTAGATTGATCCCCGTGTTGAACCGGGTGTCCTCTGTAGAATAGGCCATCTGCCTTCCTGCCACGCAGCTCTTAAAAGGCAAGTATAGGTAAAATAGGCAACTAGAGTTGGTCTGAGAGTGCTGTGCAACAATTTGTGTGGATAGGGATCTTCCGCTCTGACTTCCTATCGCCAGAGTAAGTGTCATATTTCTAGTCGGACTGTAGGGTAGCTGGCATTGTACATAAGGCCTAACATCCCAGTCACAGGAGACCGACGCACCTATAACATCTAGATTCTAGGGTGCCTACAGGCTATGGTTGTCTCTTATCATCAGGAGAATGGTTTTGGAATGGTTGCTTGGTTGAATTGATTAAAATCTACAAAAGTACTACAATTTATATCGTACAATACAATATCTATATATTAATACGTGAAGCAAAAACTTTGGACCCCTTTTTACGACAATTGCGCGGACGGAGGAGCAAAAAATTTAGCATACTTATAGTTTACGTGCAGGAGAAGTGCAGAACGCTAATATTTTTTTAATAATAATGCTTATAAAGTACATTAAGTCAATAAATAAAACATTACACACACTACCATGCATTTGACACACAGAAAGAGATATATTGATGATAACGATAAAAGATCACAGATGGCGCACTCGATATTTTGGAAACAAAGTAGTTGGTCTTGATAAATGAAGATGGCGTTCTTATCAACAAAATATTAAAATTTATTATTTTCGAATTTCGACCAACGGGCGACCGCTAGTAACTATAAAAGTATAATTTATATCGTACTATTTAATAATCTTTTAATTGATTTTATACGAGTATCTTCACGCCTATATCCTTGAAGAGGTAGTCACCTCCAAGGCACCCACGTTTAGCCGAAGACATTAAGTCCCACTACGCTCATGTCAAATTCCAGGGAACGTTATTATTTAATAGAAAATCGAAAGTATACATTTTCTATTCTTTTTTGTTGCCCGACCTAGAAAACGAACCCGGGATCTCATGAAGTCAAGTCCGACACCGGACCGCTAGACCACACAGGCGACATTTCGAGAACAAAAAAATAAATATTGCGCGTTGCCCGAGGTGCTTGCAGATCTTTAAGCCAGTTCAAGCAAATCCGCAGGCCGGCCGGCTAAACGGAAATCACAGTATGAAATGCGGCGACAACATACAGTGGTTTTACTCTCCCTCGGCTGGTTTTACTCTCAGGTTGTCAAACCATCATCGTGACTTTTAATGTGAATTACCAGGGACGCCTAATTTCTTACTCTGAAATTCCATAAAAAAACAACACATAGAAAACACTCTATAAGATTTTCCCACACAAACAAAACATTCCAAACTGATGTAGTTAATCTAGACAATCCTGAGTAGGGTCGCGTCCCTTGGAGAGTGTGACGTCAGGAGAGGCTCAGTTGGACACATGATATAGTAGCTCGTGACATCTTGGAACTACATCTTGATATCTCATGAGTATATCGCTTCGTTGGATAAGCAGTGTTAATATTAATTCAATTTTAAAAGCCTGTTTTACCCGGAACTGTACAGATAAAGGTGATACTCGTATATACATGATAACTTAGAAAGGATCGGTATAAGTTATATATAAGTTACCGGTATGGTAACTTATATAAGAGGATATAGGCCTATCTCCAGATTTAAATGTTTTATCAAATTCAGTGGCTTAAATCTGTAGGTATAGTTATTTATCCGGTTTAAATAACCTACCTCTGTTAAATTGGATAACTTTTTTTAACAATCTACGTCTGTAAGAAAAATAATTGATTTTTTTAAAATGTCAATAACCTGTTTTTGTAGATAGATAATTGTTGTAACTAATTAACTATTACAAGAACAGTATCAGGTAAGCTTACTAGAAATGTGTTGATGGAAATCGTAAAATATTTATTGCGGTTTTTGTTATGCGTTTATATAAATCTGCAACTACCAACGGTTTGGAACATCAAGAGTCAGAACTCACAGAGCGTTTTTTTTTCAAAACTCAAGAGACTGGTATTTTTTGCGGTCCCGCAGTTCTTATATTTAAACTAAGAACTCACGGCGCGGTTTTTACCCACGCGCGCGGCGGTTGCGGACCCGCAGAATCTGTAGAGTGTATATTTATATGCAAAAAAAAGGTAAGAGCACATTTGCCGATGCGTTTTACACCCGCAGCGCCTGCGGTTGTTTGCAATTCCCGCGGCGCGGTAGAATGGTAAAAGTTTGCGGGCGATGATTTCTACCGAGTTGGCTTTGTTACCGCACAAATTAGCGGTCTCGTGAGCTCTGAAGTAAAACCGCAGTTCCGCCACCGCCGCAGGCGCAGATAAAAACCACTCCGCTCTTAGACTGACTGAGAAGATCCAGCGAAATTCGGTGGATTTTTTTCTCATAGATCTACGACTTTACATGTTTACCAAAGTTATAATATGTAGACTTATAATTTATATTAATATTTTAAATGTTTTAATTCTACAAATTTTAAAGAAAGAAACTTTTACCTTATTTCCTTAATTGAAAATATCCCTTAAGCCAGAAATGTATTGAATTATGTGACAATTTCATGACACATGTGAATAATTTCTATTAAAAATATCTATTTGTAATTTATTAAGTACCTTATCGCCTTTGTGGTCTAGCGGTTCAGTTGTTGGACTTTACTGCATGAGGTCCCGGGTTCGAATCCGGGGAAAAAGAAAATTGGTTTTTTCCAAGTTTTCTAATAAAAAAAATGTTGTTTGGGATAGGATATGTGCCCGGTTGGCGATAGGCTTGCCACCTATCACATTATGGGACTTAGTATCTTCGGCTAGTCGTCGGTGCCCTGGTTGTGCCTCTGCCTACCTCTTCGGGGATATGGGCGTGAAGATACTTTTTTTTTATTAAGTACTAACAAACTGTCTTTTGTTACAGGTATGTGTGAAGTTCATCTATTATTTAGCAAGATAATCATTCAGATAATTTTGGTGCGATTTTTTTAATAGACACTATGAGGAAGGAAAATTTCTCTTTAACATAGAAGTTTGTCTACCCATGCAAAGCTGGGACGGGCTGCTAGTGCTAAGATAAAATGTAGCGAACTGATAAACAACAATAGGTATGTAAACTTAGCGAACTTTGAAAATGGTAGTATTTAGTTCAAATCTAATCTTTTAACCCCCGACAAAAAATGGGGTGTTATAAGTTGGACGTGTCTGTGTATACGTGTGTCTGCCTGTGGTTTTATAACTATCGAACGGCTGGTTTTTGAGCTGATTTTATTGTTTGAAAGTTTATGCAATCTAGATGGCTCTTAGCTAGTATATATGAAGGTTTCGTCTGCGGTTACTAAAAATCTTATATTTTAGCTTGGAAACGTAAAATTTCTGCACAACGTTCTTAATAGAACGCGTACTTTTCCTCATACACATGTACACATCTTTACGCCAAGTCCCTTACGGAGTACTCAGAGAATACCGAGTGCCAAATCTCATGATCCTGGCAGACTTGACTGGCTTCTTCCACATTCATTACTCTTTCCATACAAACACCGGTTTCGGAGACTCTTGATACCACCGTCGCATAACATCCGCATACATAATATAACATCGGGAATGACATTCCACAATCAATTTTGGTCGCGCCTAGGTCTCCCCAGGTACCTACATCCATCCACATTCGCATTGTATATTTGCTTTTCAATCTTTTATTTGCCGTTATTTTCAAATAACCGCACCAGCGGAGCATGCTCTTTTTCATTTTAACAACGCTTTCTTTCAATTACACTCTTTCTCGGATCTCACTGTTACGAATGCGTATACTTTTCCGCAGTTCACTTTTTTATAATTTGTTATTATACTTAAGTGATTTAATTTCTTACATCAATAAAGGACTTCGAAAAATATTTTTGTTAAATAAAGTCGAATTCAAATGATATAAATTGCAGAACAATATGTAGCCACCTCCTACACATCCTGTCTACGTTATCCCTTTTCCTCTTTAACGTAATTAGGGGTTCAACCCGCCTCTGGATTAGGGAAATTAACGACCGGAGCCTAATAAACACAGTCTGGTGTACACGCAGTCACAAAACCATTTAAATTATAATAAATTCTGGATTTTGGACACTGCGTTCGCAAATTTAATTTTTTTTATGTGAGAAGAAAGCGAATAAGCAATTTGTCTTCCTGAAGAGACAGCTATGACCTATAGACACTATAGATGTTACAGGTGCGTTGCTGTCCGGTTGAGATAAATATACAAATATATAACAAAGCAGATATACAAGGCGAATGTGGATGGATGTAGGTACCCGGGGAGACCAAGGTTAACATACCACGATCAAATCACTTTGATATTATCCGAGGATGGTGTCAAGAGTCTCCGAAACCGGCGTGTTTGTATGAAAAGCATAATGCATGTGAAGGAAGCCAGACAGGTTTGTCAGGATCGTAAGGTTTTGCACTCGATACTCTTTGCCTATCCCGTAAGGGTCTTGTCGTGAAGATATGTATGAATGTGTGTAATTACGCCTAAATGTTTGCTCCAATCGTGACGAAATCTAGTACAGGGGTTGATTTGAGAATTTCGACTTGAAAATGTAAATTGACTACTTTTTATAGTGCCCATTCAAACAGTGAAAATGTTTTTTTTTTCTCAAAACACGCGTAAATCCGTAGGTAACATTTCAGTATTTTTAAATACTAAATAAATTTAAAAACCATTACACTCAGGAATATTCATTTTTATTACAAAATTTGATGACTGTCCCTGAAACCAAACCCAAGCCTCTTTAGGAGTGTATGCTACTTGTACATATACCTACTCGACTAATAATTAAAAAAATACAGGCCGTCAAAAAATTAAATAATTTTTCAGAGATTACGTATGCGACTGTACATGTTTGGAATGTGCTGAAAATTCGGTTGTCATTTGATTAATGTCGTAATGTTAGGGATGGCACAAATTTCTTTTTTATTTTTAAAATTAGAATAGCCAGTGGATTTGCTCGATAGCAGTTTTTCTGCAAATTACTGATTTTGAAAATTAGTATTTAAAAAAAATCTTTTAGTCTTTAAATAGCGAAATTAGATTAGAAATCTAAGTTTATGTTCTTTCTTTTATGGGAACTAACCAATACTCGTAAACGTATAAATTCTTGGAAGCAAAACCCTTAGTTCTTCCAAAAAACAGTTAAAGGAAGTTAAATAGTTTCCTTCCAATTGTTTAATTTTTTTTTGTATAGGTATATAAAAAGTATCTTCACGCCCATATCCCCGTAGAGTTAGGCAGAGGTACAACCAAGGCACCCACGAGTAGCCGAAGATACTAAGTCCCACAATGTGATAGGTGGCAAGCTTATCGCCAACCGGGCACAATTCCAATCCCGACCAACATTTTTTTATTAGAAAATTGGAAAAATCCAATTTTATTTTTGTTGGCCGACCCGGAATTCGAACCCAGGACCTCTTGCAGTCAAGTCCAACACCCGGACCGCTAGACCACAGAGGCCATATAGGTATATGTTTAATTTTTATTACGTTCTGTATATATGTATGTATATTTTTAATACTCCATATTATTTCATTTATTATATTATTTCACGGGATAGCTGGAAGAAATTGCTTTAATTTCAGATAAACTAGCACTTTGTTAGTACTTGTTTTATGTAATTTTAAGTATTTCTGTTGAGTATAACAAAGAGTTTATAATAAGAGTACCAAACACCAAAATATGGTCTTTGTAAATTTCGGCTTTTTAACTCCATTTTTAGGGTTCCCTAGCGAAATGGTATAAAACGGAACTAGTAGAACGGTAAATTAGTCTGTTTGTCTACACTTTTTTCAGCCACTTTTTTCCGAAACTATAAGAACTACATTGTTGAAACTTGGTAAGTAGATGCATTCTGTGAACCACATTAAGACTTTCACACAAAAAAAAGAAAAAAAAACAACAAATTTTAGGGGTAAAACAATAAAAAATACTTAGAACTGAAACTTATTTTTTTTTATTCAACTTTTCGTGTGCAGTATCTATTGATAGGTTTGCGAATATGATATTGAGGATTCTAATATATTTTTTCAAAACTGAATAGTTTTCAAAGTGGTTAAATTTGTTTCCCCCGTCTGTAACTTCTGACATAACTATAAAAGATAAAAGTAAAAAAAAAAATACGCGATGAACATTACTATGTAAATTTCCAGCGAAAATAAGTTTGGACCAGATCTAGCAAGTAGTTTTTTTAAACGAAGATATACAAAAAAAACGTAATTATGCATATTACCTAATATTATTAATGCAAAAGCCTATCTGTCCGTTGCTCTTTTACGGATAAACCGCTTAACCGATTTTAATGAAATCTTGAATACATGTTGCTATAGATCCGAGTTCAAAAATAGGCTATTTTTTGTCAAAAATCAATCCCCAAAGGACTATCATAGGGGATCATAATTTGTATGACAATCATAATTATTCTACGCTGACGATGTTGACACTGTCGTTTGCATGCACCTATAGCCTATTTAATATAACAAACGAGTGCTGAGTATGCCCCTCGCATATTTCCGACTAGCTGCTACCTGCGGCTTCGCCCGCGTTTTCACAGAAACCTGGTGTGCGATCGGGATTAAAAATAGCCTATATGTTAATCCAGGTCACAATCTATCTGTCTTCCAAATTTCAGACAAATCCGTTCAGCCATTCGAGCGTGAAAGAGTAACAAACATCTATACATCCATACTTACAAACTTTCGCATTTATAATATGAATAGGATAGGATAGGATACTGACAGTAAGATTTGTTTGTAGCAATTGGCGCTACGTCTTTGTTCTCATTGTCAAATTGTAATGGCGCGTTCTGATTTGATTGAAATTAGCTTTATGTAATGTGGACCAATAAC
>NJDC01001528.1:17213-28692 GCA_002245475.1 Calephelis virginiensis
ATCGTATGAAATTAAATTAAAACTTATAAATATTGGGAGACAACTTTTTTGCGAACTGTCAGTCGGGGTTGCCACAGACCAAAAAAGGTACCACCGCTTTGCCTATTCCTGCCGCCACAATGTCAGCGCTTGCTGTTGACGTGTTCCGGTTTGGAGGGTAAGGTAGCCGGTAAACTTACTTTTGCTCGAAGCCTAACATCCGGACCTCAGGTTAGCAACGCACCATTACCACCTTTGGTGTCTCTAGGCGGCGTGAATTTCTTACCATCAGGAAATCCGTCTGCTTGTTTACCTTCCAACACCATAAAAAATATAGTATATTGTGTATTTTTTGTTAAATGGGTGTATAGAAACAAAATCTAAATTATAATTGTAATAATTGTTACAATTTAAATTATTGAAACGATAAGGTTTTTGTTTTTACTAACGCTCGCCAACTTTGCGTGTGTATGGGCTGTGTTTAAATATATTTTTTTTTAATTTAATTATTAATCAACAAAACGTATAATTAACCTAGTGCAGATTATTTTGATTAACGAATTTAAAACTGAGTGGAAAATGGAAAAAAGTTTTTTTATTACTTTTTTAACAATTTGTTGTTCTAAATTTAGAATTGTGGAAGTCATGCGATATACTCAGTTCAAATGTAGGTAAATACTTGACGGCAGTTTTATATCGTGTAAGAAACAAACATGCAAGTATATTTCGTAATGGCAAGAAATACCATGGTGTATATCACTAAAGATTTTACTGGTGCGATGTTTATGTAGCAGTAAGCTTGAACCTTTTACGATCAGCGTCACCATCCTGAAAATCGGGATGACTATAGAACACATCCCCACCAAGTTTAGTCCAGTCACATACTATCGAATCCCACCAATCCGAGAACGCTCGTAATGTGAGTCTCTCTCCCAATCTCAAAAAGACAAGCAACATCACCCGTAAACCACACTAGCTCTTCGCCTCTGGTCTCGGCGACGACCTCTTTTCCCCCCATGCTCCTTACACCCAGCGACGAACCGCAACCCAGTCGATCCACCCAGTAACCAGAACACAGCACCTAATCGAGTTTCGGTCTCCCGGAAGACAGCCCTTGTTACCGACGTTTAGGGAGTAGCCCGGTCCATCTAAATCAGAGATTCCCAAACAATTTTGTTTCATAGACCACTATCAAAATTTTGCTGGATTCGGTGAACCACCTGCATAGCCGTAGCCAGGGGTTGGTGAATTACTTTGGTAATTACTGATCTAAATAATGTCTCGATTTAGGTTTCGCTAAAATAAAAAAAAATATCCCTAATGAATTTCACCCAAAAGTAAAGTTGCACGTGTTTTGATAAAAAATACTGAAACACAAAAATACTCAAATTATAACACCAGTATACTTACTCATCTTCACGCCAAGTCCCCTACGTGGTAGGCAAAGAGTATCGAGTGCCAAGCCTCGCAATCCCTGGTAGGCGTGCTTGGCTTCCCTTTCATTCACTTTCATTATCCTTTTCATACAAACTCGACTTCACGAATTTCATTTCGGTGGCACTTGACACAACATCTAAATATTCATCACGCAAATGACTGATAAGAATGCAAGCATCTTTACGCCCATATCCCCGAAGGGGTAGGCAGAGCACAAACAGGGCACCCACGACTAGCCGAAGATACTAAGTCCCACAATGTGATAGGTGGCAAGCCTTTTGCCAACCGGGCACATTTCCAATCCCGAGCAACATTTTTTTGACGAGCAAATGACTGACCACGTCGGTAATTGAACACGAGCCTCTTTGGTCGGTAAAGTTGGGTTAGGCTGTACGCTAACCCGTCGACTTACGAAACGGTTTCTAAAAGACATGGAACAAATTTGTCATTGAAATTACGACCTTATGATAATCATGATTCGATGCGAATTCCAGTGACATAAAAAATCGCATGAAAAGCTGGCGTAGATTAGTTAGAATAATAAAGTTTACGTAAGTACACTCAGCATCATAAATTTAAGATCGCTAACAGCCACAATATTTCATAAGCACAATAAAGAGTTATTTATTACCTCGTTATTTATATGTGGCGTCGTCAAGATCTATTATAATAAATACAGCTTTTCTTTCGTGATTGTCGCTCTCCATTTCGCAATGAGATTTGTGAATGTGTTGTATTTGTGGTTTTGTGCTGTGCTAAAAATACTTTCATTATTTATTTTTATATCAAATTTAATCTGTATACATCTGTATATATGCAGGCCAACTGGCTGGAAAATGAGTAAATTGTTAATAGAAAATTGGCGCGCTTTTGAATATTGAACCGAATACATTGATGTCATCAAAAAGAAAAGTAAAGTATGCGTGCAACATGTTGTTGTCTAAATTAAAGAGCAACATCTAAAGACATCAATCGTATAAGGTGGTCATAGAATACCGCATTAGTTTATTTATTTTTAAGACACTCTTATATCTATAGGTTAGCACACACTAGGACGGGCCGGAACGGGGCGCAGCGCAGCTCAATAGTCCGCTTAGATCGCTTTTATAAATGTTTGGAGCAACGCACACTATACGGGGCGGCGAAATTCAGCGCGGCTCCCCGCAGTCCCCGATGCGGCCTACAACCACCAAAGGGGATAGTAAAAACGATATCAATAATGTGAATAGAGGGCTAATGACATTTTAACGCTAAAGTTTTGTATTTGAACTACCAGAGGCGCCACTTTCCGTACTTGACTTGACGATTTTAAGATATAGTTGCCGCTGTTCTTTTTAACTTTACTCTTTGGTACTGAGTAACAAACATCCGCTTATGCGATGCGTGCCGGCCCACCTGAGTGTGCTATGCAATGCGATACGCTGTCCTGACCCGTCACGCTTCACCCCGACAAAGATGTGTGCTATCCTTGTAACTCAAACAATCAATATTATTTAATCATACAGTTTTGGCTGTAAATCCTACAAATGTGTAAAATGTGTAAAGCCCTGTTATCAACAAATTAAATTAAAATATATTTACGTTTTATATGTATACAAGTGGCCGGCCCCCGCTTCGCTTGATTATGAAAATATATACATATAAACCTTCTACTTCAATCACTTTATCTATTAAAAAACCACATCAAAATCATAGGGAAAGGTTTTTTAATATGTAGTGATACAATATAAAAAAACAGCATAAATTATGTTACAGTATTTCAGTCGGCCGTTGACGATTTTACAATACCTACTGTGTACGGTAGATAGGATTAATTTTTTGCTATTTTCCACACGTTCGTAAGTCGAATAATGAATAATTGTATTATTTTAATAGAACCTTTATCCCTAACACACATACTTGTGGCGAAATGACACTCGGTAATAGACGCACTCAAACGTGAATTGCTTTCGAGTTTTATTGACCCATTCTATTAGATACAGTCGGCTTTGTATCGAACCGCTTGGCACGAGCCTTCAATTGCCAAAGGATGTCACTGATTAAACAAAAAGAAAACTGGGCAGCGAACACACGCAAGTGAGTTAGTAACTAGTTTTTTCTCAGTTTAATCCAGTGCAGTTGTAAATCTTCATGTTTGGCAACTCAGTTGAGTATACCAAAAATATGTTTACGTCCTTGGAAGGTCAGTAAAGAGTTTCGAGATGAAAGTTCAAAGAAAGCAACTACAAGAGAAGACAGGCGTTTTAAAAACATCCAAGAATGTGTACTTAACTTAATTTGAACTTGTATTTTTTATAGAATTTCTCTCTTTGTTTATTTAGTTTTTATTTATTCTATATTGTACGATATAAACACAAACATAAGATTTAGAAATATCGCTCAAAGCAATCTCTGCCAGAGGACCAGGAAAGACAGGAAATTAAACAATTAGAAAATAAAATAAAAGGTAAGAACTCAATAACTTTATACACAACAAAACTCAAGAGAATAAATACTAGATATAATTTAAGCATAAATTAAGTAATAAATTGATACAAAAAAAATAAGATTTTTTAACAACCCAGCTCCGTTGTCTAGCGGCCTTGCGTCGGACTTGATTTCTCGGGATTCCGGGTCCGATTCCTAAGTAGCGCAACAAAAAAAATGAGTATTTTCAATTCCGTAATAAAAAAAGGGTTTCCCGGAATTGGATATGTGCCCGGTTGGCAATAGGCTTGCCACCTATTCCATTATGGGACTTAGATTCTTCAATTAGTCGTGGGTTTCTTAGTTGTGTCTCTGTCTATCTTTTCGGGGATATGGGCGTGAAGATACTTATATGGACGCATAATTTGTTCAGTCTTTCGATCTCTGATTTGTTAGTATTGTCATTACAATGAAATTAAAAATGAAAATTATATATTTGCGGAATGCGGATGTCACAAAATTATTTAACCATACAACATAATTATTTACAACATAATGGTGCACAAATATATTTTTGTAATTAAATTATATGTTTTTTTTTATACCTTAATATTTATTTTTTTATATTTATTACATGTTCAATTATTAATTACCATAACTACTGTTACCGACTCAAACTTTTTAATAACCGGTTAAACAAACTCCCCGGCAACCGAAACCTTGACCTTTTTGTTTTTGCTACCACAGTTTTAAGTGTTTGTTTGTGTTTATGGGCGTGAAGAAGATAGTTTAATTTAAAGTATAGATATTTGCCAAGCCGATTGTACTTACACCAAGTAGTGCGTGTGTGAAATGAACACCTTCGCGTGTTAATTATGTTTCGTTATTTGTTTTGGAAATTGTTTGAAACAACTTGATACAATTGTTTTAATATTAGAAAAGCTTTTATATTTTTTTGTTAATTCATGAGGCTTGAGACAAAGTTATTACCTACAAATTTATATTTTTCAAGCCTCGGCAATGGTGAAGTTCCATTTGTAATTGCGATAATTATTTGGTGCTCTTTCGTTTCTAAAATTCATATTTTTAGCTCAATGCTTTAGAAGTAGCAGTGTTGGTCTCGAGCTTCGTGGAAAAATTAGACAGTCCCACAATGTGACAGGTTGCAAATTTTTGCCGACCGGGCACAGATCCAATCTCGGGCAATGGTATTTTTATTATGACATTGAAAAAAATACATTTTCTTTTAGTTGCCTGACTCGGGGATCGAACGCGGGACCTCATGGAGTCAAGTCCAGCTCCAGAACGCTAGACTACAGCCGTCCTACCAGGTTCAACCTGGTATTATAGTCATGTGACGGACTATAATATCAACTGAATTTTACTCCCATGTTAGTCCATGGTTATTAATAAGACGGCAGATGTTTAAGATAGATATATATAGTTGGTAGTATTTAGAAGCGATTCGTCTAGATTGCTGCCGTGTTAGTTGTTCTTCTCTCCCTAATATTAGAGCTGGTTGAGTTTCGAACTCGAACGTAGGTAATTTTACCCGCTAGAAACTTAACACTCCTTAGGTTTGCAACGCACCAATGTCATCTTTAACTTCTATAGGCCTGCTGTTCTTTCCATCAGGAAATCCGTGTGCTCGTTCACCTAACAATCATGTAGAAACCACTATAGATTTTTTGTATCTTCACGCCCATATCCCTGAAGAGGTAGACAGGGGCACAACCACGGCACCCACGACTAGCCGAAGACACTATGTCCCGCAATGTGATAGGTGGCAAGCCAATCGCCAACCGGGCACATTTCCAATCACGAGCAACTTTTTTTTTAGAAAATTGGAAAAACACAATTTCCCTTTTGTTGCCCGACCCGGGAATCGAACCCGGGACCTCATGCAGTCAAGTCCAGCGGCTGAACCGCTAGACCACAAAGGCGACTATAGATTAAGAGGATTATTCACGGCATAATAAAATAATTCTCACATAGGATTTCTTAATAAGCTTCTAGTTTAGTCTAGTTTTATCCTAATACGCAAGAAAGTAAGAGAGACGGCACTATCGTCTTTTTGAGCCCGAGCCTTTACCAAGAGTTGCTATAGATTACGTTTTAGTCTAGTAACTGTGCATGAGAGTGAGAGAGACCACAGTTCGGCAGTTATTCTTAGCCTTATCTTCTATCTGAGCCTCAGCCTTTACTAGTGGAGATTACACTTAGCAGTTTAAGCGGATTAAGATGAAGAGTCTTACGTCAAAACCACTAGTAAAAACTATATCTACTGTTACGTCACGATAATTATTTTAGCAAACGTCAGCGCTATTTAACCTTTAATTTTCATATTTGATTGGCCATGTACTTGAGATTTTTCTGCGTCGAATGTGTTCTTTCACCTCAACAAGAGCTACTACTCCATGTCTTAAAAAGTAGCTTCTCCAATTCTTCTATTTCCAAAGAAGTAAGCAGAGAGACTAAGTCCCACAATGTGATAGGTAGTAAGACTATCGCCAACCGGGACACAAATTATCTAATGGGCCAAGTTGTTTTATTAGAAAATTAAAAAACGCATTTTCTTTTTGTTGTCCAATTCGGGGATCGAACCCGGTACCTCATGAAGTTAAGTCCAACACAGGACCGCTCGAACACCATAGTGATTTAAGTTTCAATTTTTTCTTTTATTTTTGCTAACTCCCTGTTTTAAAGTTTAATTTTGCTTGCGTTTTGTAGGAGAGTGCGTCTTCTGTGCGTTAGTATTAATTACTAGTATTATGTGCTTATACTAAGAGTTGCTATAGGTATAGACTATGGTTTGGAATTTAGTTTTGTCAGTTATCTGTACCTGTACCTATATACTCGTAATGTTTTAATCCTATGCTCGCCTTTAACGAGCTGCCTGGCAGGAAGGCAGATGGTCTATTCTGCAAAAGAGCTCGTACCAACACAGGGGAGCCACTTTCATCGGAGACACATTACGCATTTGCATTATACGTATTGTTATATCCGATGTGCTCGCATATTCAGTCCACAGACTAGTAAGAGAACTACACGTTATTCAGTCACTCGGGACTATAATTATCCCTCCCTTGTTTGTTAATTGTTGTTCCGCATTGCTGAACGCTAAAACTATAAATGTCACATATTTTTTTTAATTTTTAACGTCAAATCTAAAAATTCCAACAGGGGACTACAAATTTGGCACCCTAGGCTCCCCTACTAATTCGACATATCTTCGATTCCACGTGTAGCATATATGGAACACTTGATACTCAAAGATCTGAACTCCGTCCGAGGTCACGTTATGATAATCTTTTCAGACAATCTTGAATTCAAGTATTTGTAAGTATATGGTTCGTTCCCTGATATATGATAATTTTATTATAATCTATCTCGGCGCTTAAACCACCTGACATTGACAGCTAATAATAGTTTGGCTTTTAAAAAATAAAGTGTCTTTGGCTTAACCTATTTCTCTTGTAATGTTTTTTACGTTTAACTGCATGGGGCAAGCTCATAGTGGGCCATTTGTGAAGCTATGAGTATATGACTAAAGCAGGGTCAATTTAGAAGATCACATTTAACAGTTCATCGAAATTTGATACTGCGCTTTAATGTTATTTCATTGTACAAAGTTAGTATTGCTTGATTAATCTTTTCATTTTAAAATGCATAATATTTATTGTACTAATGTCAAAATAGTCGATTTTTATGTTTTATTTTGATAAGTATTTACAGAGATTGACATATGTCAAATTTGAGCTATTATATTGACCTTACTGAGATCTGTTGTTATTTCCAAATATCGCTGACTCTCTCTCTAATTTACTGATCTTCCTTTAGAAAGTCCTGTGATGTCAATTAACAACGTCAAAGTGAAAAAGAAACCATTAAATTAGAATGAGTCAGCAATATTTAGAAATGACATCAAGGGGCTGATTCCGTATCTTTTTAGTGATGTTCACTGGGTAAAGAGTACAATACAATACAATACAAATATTCTTTATTGTACACCATCAACAAGAAATATACATAAGAACTTAAAATTAAAGTTTGAGTAACAACAGGCGGCCTTATCACAAAAATGCGATTTCTTACAGACAATCAACAATATAAAACAATATGTATGTGCTAAGTAGTTGAATATTTTGTTGCGGTGTAGTTATTAATATGCAAGATGAACAGCAGTTAATATAAAATAAGTTTAGAATTTACATGGACTCTGCAAGATAGTACTCTTTCAATTTATTTTTAAATGACAGTATATTTTCAGCACTACGAATTGATATTGGTAATGAGTTCCATAACCTAGCCGATGATATTGTAAACGATTTGCTGTAAAAAGGAGTCGAATGTAATGGGATCTTCAGCTGTCAAATGTTGTCAAATGACGTGTTTTATATTTTTTTATCTCCTGTGATCAACAGAAATACAATGGAAATAGCAAATACAAAACACGCTATTAGACAGCTATTTGATGTACACTTTACCCAGTAATCATCACTACAAAGATACTGAATAGCCCCGCAGGTCTATGTTACGAGTGTAACCTCTAACACTTCAGGGGGAGAAATGACTCCTTGTAGTCTTAAAGAGGTTATTGATTTGATTGACGGATAGCCTAGCGGGTAAGGTGTTAACTGACTTATATAGCTGTTGCCCGCGCGACCACACAGGAACATTTTTCACAATAAAAACTATCATATGTGTTAATCCAAATTACCTTCTTGTTTGCCAAATTTCTCGAAAATCGGTTCAGCAGCTTTTGTGTGAAAGTAACAAACATACAAACATTCGCATTTATAATATTATAGGATTTTGTTAACCATCGTTCAAACGTAATTCAGTGACTGGTAAAACTGACATCAAAACCTTTCCAGTAATGAACGTCAATGGCTTCACTAAAAAAAAAACAAGTGGTAGGCAGTAGTGCAAGCAGAACATTCATGATTAGCAAAACTAACGCCCAGTTCCTATAATCAACAAAACGTAAACCAAAAGTTTAATTATTCGTAGTTCATCCAAAAGTAACGATGCGTTACTCAAATTTAAAGAAACTAGCGGTTCCGGGATACTTCGTTCCACTCGTTCAGTTAGAATTCGGAAAACTAAGATGTTGGTTTTCCTAGTTTCCTCACTGTTGAACGGGTTAAAATAATACCAAAATAAATTTAATAAACACCCATATTCTATCTTCAAACAAACTCGTCAAAACGCGATTATATCTACTCTCCTTGGGTTCGGTATGTACTTGGCGGTTGCGTTGCCTCGCAGTGATTAACGGTCTATATAAAAGCGTTTTTTTTTTGTTGGACACAGGACAGCGACCCACCTTTAACATCTATGATATCTGGGCGACGGTTATTTCTTACAATCAGGAGAGCCGCGGGCTTTCACATAAAAAAATGTAAGACACTTGGAAGTTTTGCGAATTGGACTTTTTAAGAATTAGACATTTTGCGCATTGGATATTTTGACTGGCTATTAAAACACATACATATCTTCACGCCAAGTCCCTTTCGGGGTAGGCAGAGAGTATCGAGTGCCAGACCTCACGATCCTGACAAACCTGTCAAATTCATTATATTTAAAATTCATTAATTTAAAATTGCCTTCCTTCACATTCATTATATTTAAAATTGGATGTTCTGCGAAAGAGATGTTTTGCGAATTAGATATTCTGCGTCTAAATCAATTTTGTTTCGTAATCTAAGAAAATGTCAGTAATCTTGACAGAAAGATTGGACAAATATTGCACATTAGATATTATTTTTAATAATATAGAAACGCTAGTTGTCGCCCGCGGCTACGGCATCGTAATGCAGTTATATAATTCTCCCTTGGGTACGCGTTTATATATTGGGATGAAGAAAACACTACATAGCTCTCCAGCCTTATAACGTGAAAAAAGGACAAACAAAAATATAAATTTTCGCCTTTATAATTTAATATATTGTATTAAGAAATATATATGTAATAAGAAATTGGTAAAATACAAAAAAAAATGATCTTAGTGATTTCGCATTTATAATATCAGATATTTTATCAAGAATTCAATATTAGAAATTTGTAAAAATACATAAAGAAACTATACCATAATAGCACTCGTTTGTGACGCAAAAAAAGGAAAAGATACAAAAAATATAAACTTTCGCATTTATAATATTAGAAATTATTCAAATAATAAATATAAGAAATACGTATTTAAATACATACAAAATTTATACCTAAAAAGCGTTGGGTTGCAACGCAAAAAAAATCAGTTAACAAACAAAAAATGTAAACTTTCGTATTTCTAATATAAGAAAAATCAAAGAATACAAGGAATGAATCTAAGAAATGTAAAAATCTAGCAAAGCATGTGCAAACTGTTTGAGCTTGTTTGATGTATAACTTCGAAGTGTGAGACTTCGCAAAGTGCGAATTTGTTTATAACTCGGGTAATTTCGTACTCGTCGGAACTCTTGTAACGGCAAATTGAAAAATTTCTTCATCCCTAAATCGTAAATCATTTACCAAGTTATCGAAACGCTGTTTGAAGTTTGTTGTGAACATCAAAAATGTTTATAAAATCTGTAGTTGTCTAGGAGATTACTACGAGTGCTTAAATCAATGTTATTTAAATGTTGCTAAATGTCCACATACAGTACAGTTCTTTTTATGAGCTCCAAAGCTTATTGATGTACAAACTATACTCCTGAAAAGGTTTGTCTAAAAGAGTAACAAACATCCATCTATTCCTACAAACTTTCGCATTTATAATATGAGTAGGATGTATGTCCGATGGCAGTTAGTACCATTGAAGTAATATTGTTTAAAGCGTTCCTCGTAACCCCCCAATTCATTGAAGATGTTTCAGCCTTTACGATAAGTACTCTTAAAAACTGATCTACTTGCTACCAACAGCCGATTTTCTTTACTCACTGTAGTGTGTGTGCATATATATATATTGTATATCATACATTAGATATAGGTACATATATTACATTCAAACACGTTATGGCGAAATTCAATATGGCGAAGGCGAAGGTTCTCTTGTCTCTTACGATAGGTACTTTCTACACTTACTAAAAGGTCCATGTACATATTTGCATTACAATGAAAAAGGATTTGAGGAAATCGTTATGTTCTAGCGATCCATGTGACGGACTTCAAGAGGCAACAAAAAGAAAATGTTTTTAAATTTGTTGCTCGGGATTGGATATGTGTTCGATTGGAGATAGGCTGATAGGTGGCAACCTATCCCATTTTGAGATTTACTTCGGCTAGTCAGTGTGCCTTGGTGTACAACCAAGTACAACAAGAACTCTGCCTATAGTCTTAAGAGCCGGTGGATCGACCTTCCCGATCTGATAACCAGATGAGACATATTTTTTATCAAATATAATTTATTAACAAATATGCCTATAATTACTTGCCTATCTAATAGTGCTCATGGCTATTTTAATTAAATTATGTATGCTTTAAGTATATTTTTTGCAGGCAAGTCTATGACTGATTTTGTTATTAAGTAATCTAAAATTTGATATAACTTTCCATAAGTTAGCAGAACGATGGAGTCTATTGACCTACCTGTTCACATGTGTTTGCCAGGATTCACAAAAATGAGTAGGCAAGCTTACTGAGGCATATTGTGTGTGTTAAAAACTAACAGTGAAAT
>NJDC01001528.1:29357-40344 GCA_002245475.1 Calephelis virginiensis
GATTGGAGATAGGCTGATAGGTGGCAACCTATCCCATTTTGGGATTTACTTCGGCTAGTCATGTGTACCTTGGTGTACAACCAAGTACAATAAGAACTCTGCCTTAAGAGCCGGTGGATCGACCTTCCCCGATCTGATAACCAGATGAGACATATTTTTTATCAAATATAATTTATAAACAAATATGCCTATAATTACTTGCCTATCTAATAGTGCTCATGGCTATTTTAATTAAATTATGTATGCTTTAAGTATATTTTTTGCAGGCAAGTCTATGACTGATTTTGTTATTAAGTAATCTAAAATTTGATATAACTTTCAATAAGTTAGCAGAACGGTGGAGTCTATTGACCTGCCTGTTCACATGTGTTTGCCAGGATACACAAAAATGAGTAGGCAAGCCTACTGGGGCATATTGTGTGTGTTAAAACTAACAGTGAAATAAAATTCATTTGGTTATCAAAATAATGAAAGTGATGAAAAAAAATCGATTAAAGTTAATTTAATTAAAGATAGCTATAAGCATTTTCAGATAGGCATATTTGTTTATAAATTATATTCGATAAAAAATATGTCTCATCTGGATATCAGATCGGTGAAAGTCGATCTCCCACGGTCTCCTCTACTACTACCTCGTACGAGATCCTATTAATATCCTATTAATATTATAAATGCGAAAGTTTGTAAGTATGGATCTATGGATGTTTGTTACTCTTTCACGCTCGAATGGCTGAACGGATTTGTCTGAAATTTGGAAGACAGATAGATTGTGACCTGGATTAACATATAGGCTATTTTTAATCCCGATCGCACACCGGGTTTCTGTGAAAACGCGGGCGTAGCCGCAGGTAGCAGCTAGTATGGAATGAAGATACTATACTAAAAAAATGACCTAGCAAAAACATAACCAATATGGCCGACTATTACAAGTCTCGAGCAATATCAACAAATTATAATTTACGAGCAAATATATTAACCGCGAGGAAGTAATAAACTTTTAATGGTTCCACCGTTTCGGATATTCGAAACACTTAGGTCCTTAAATTGACTAGTATGAGTTATGGCGTTCGTAGTTTAAAGTTTTCGGATGTACTCAATCAGAAAATAAGGTTTTTCGGGAGATATTTATATATATTTATCTGTGATCTAGCGGTCCAAGTGTTGGACTTGACCTCATGAGGTCCCGGATTCGAATCCCTGTTCGGGCAACTAAAAAGAAAACGTGGTATTTCCAATTAAAAAATGTTTTCCGGGATTGGATATGTTTATGGTTGGCGATAGGCTTGCCGCCTATCACATTGTGGGACCTAGTGTATTAGGCTAGTCGTAGGTGCCATGTTTGTGCCTCTGCCTACCTCTTCTGGGATATGAGCGTCAAAATACTTGGGAGATATTTGTAAAAGAAGAGGACGTGCTTGTCCAAAAAGTCTTCATCGTCGTTCACCTGGCTTTGGTCGCGGTCTAAACCAGGGTCGGCCTTCTAGTTTATCTCGAGCAACCTGAAAAGTTTAAGTTATATTTAAACTAGCAGTTTCACGCAGCTTCGCCTGCGTAACTTGGCTACTGCATCGATTTTGATGAAACAAAGCATATGTCACTCAGGGATAATGTAGCATTCTAAAGGTGAACGAATTTTTAAAATCGGTCCAGTAGTTTTGGAGCTTATTCATTTCAAACAAACACAAAATCATACCTTTCATCTTTATAATATTAGTATAGAAGTGTATACTTTAAACAAATATCTTTAGGGGAACAACCAGCCACCCTCGACTAGTCTAAGTCATTATATTAGAAACGTTAATACCTTTAAGACAAATCCCTTGCTGGATAGGCAGAGAAGAAAGTGCAAAGAGGTACCATTTCTACAAACTTGCCTAGTTTTCGTCACGTTCACTACTTTTTTTATATAAACAAGCTGATTTTTAATCGTTACACCACCCTTGGAAAGCGATTTGGTCATAGATTATTAGCCTAGCTCTCCGTGGATATCTACAATCAAGCAATAAATATGTCGCTATTAGTAAACAAAAACTGCCTTCACGCCCTTATCCTTGAAAAAGTAGACAGAGGTACACCCACGACAAGCGGAAGATACTAAAACCCTCAGTGTGATGGCAAACCTATCGCCTATCCAGTCCCGGACGTCGTTGTTTTTTGTTAGGAACATGGAAAGACATACTTTCGTTTTAACCAAAAAATAAAAAAAAATCGAACTTCATGTTTGTTTTCATCCATATTTAAATATCTTGCAGTTGGTCATACTGTGATATATTTATTGAAAGTACCACATAATTGACTTGTATGTTAAAAGCAAAACCCTGTACCGAAAACTGTTCATTGGTGATAATTCAGACCACGATATGTGTCAACTCAGAAGCTTCTTATTATGTATGCTGGAAATTCAAAAATAATTTAGGCTTAAAGTAGTACTAATAAAATTATGCGCTTCGGCTATATTCGTCAAGCTTCGGAAATCCGAATGTATTTTAAAGGTATCTATATAGAGTTGTTATTAGGTAATTAACCATTTCGCTTAATTTTAAATTAGGTCAGCCAATTTAAAAATTAAAGTATAAAGTGTAAAAAGAGTGAAAAGTGTAAAGCCGAAGCGCATATTTTAAACAGTAGTACTATAAGTATGTGTATGATACTAGCTTTTATCCGCGGCTTTGCTCGCATTATACACATCAAAAAGTATCCCATGTTACTTTTAATATCTCCAAAAATGTATGTACAAAGTTCATAGTGATTGATTAAGTAGTTATGGTTAGTTATTTTAGTAAACAAATTTTAATTTGTAATATTAGAAGGGATCAATGTACACCGTGTTGGTCCGGACTCCTTTGCAGAATAGACCATCTGCCTTTCTGCCAGGCAGCTCGTAAAAGGCGAGCATAGGCTGTCCGTCCCTAACACCGTTACATCTAACTAGGTGGTAGAGTTTCGCAGCGACTCTCCCGGATTGGTACCACCGCCTTACCCATTCCTGCCACCATAACGTCAATGCTTGCCGTTGATGTATTCCGGCCCAGAGGGTAAGGTAGCCGGTAAACTTACTTATGCGCTAGGCCTGAAATCGCGGCCTCAGGTTGGCAACGCACCATCACCACCTTTGGTGTCTCTAGGCGGTATGAATTTCTTACTATACGGAAATCTGTCTGCTTGTTTGCAACTACTATTTGACAAGCGTTTTACCTCCCGAAGACGACGGGTGTAACAAGTTTCACGTACGTATGTATGTGTCTTTCTGTGGCGTTATAACTAATGAACGGATGGACCGACTTCGATGCGGATTTATTGTTTGAAGGCTGACATAACTTAGATGGTTCTCAAACATATTACATTAAGTTTTTTCAGGGAATCATCAAAACGTCTTCATTACACTTAACTTGAAATGTAGGTATGTTTTTCCGAGTGCAATTAATTATACGAGTAACATACATATCTTCACGCCAAGTCCCTTACGGGGTAGGCAGAGAGTATCGAGTGCCAGACCTCACGATCCTGACAAACCTGTCTTGCTTCCTTTACATTCATAACCCTTTTCATACAAACACGCCGGTTTCGGAGACTCTTGACACCACCCTCGGATAACATCCGATTGATCTGATCGTGAAATGTCAGCCTTGGTCTCCCCGAGTACCTACATCCATCCACATTCGCATTGTATATCTGCTTTGTCAATCTTTCATCTGTCATTCTTTCCACATGACCGAACCAGCGGAGCATGCCCTTTCGCATTTTAACACCAACACTTTCTTTAATCCCACACTTTCTCGGATCTCACTGTTACAAATGCGGTCAGCGAGCGTTACAGCACAGATTTTTCGACGCATTTCAATCGCATTTATCCTACTTTCATGCTCTTTCTGACATACCCAACTCTCGCTTCCATACAGTAACGTTGGAATAAGCACAGAATTATGCAAAGCGAGTCTAGCTTTTTGACTCAAAACCTCGCTTTGGAATAGCTTACCCAACGCCCCATTCACACTATTCCCTGCACTCACTCTCCTCTCTACATCCGCGGTGTATCTTCCATCCCTGCTAAAAGCACAACCAAGATATACAATTTCATTCACTTGTTCCAGCACTACATCATCAACCAACCAACCAACGAGTAATTTAATATTAAATCAGCCATACTCATATTTAACCAATTGTGCTGGTTTTAGCCCACTTAACAAAGAATTAAACAAATATTACATTGCAGAGTCTGAGTTTCATAAAGCTAAGCTCATCCGGCACACGTTTTGCCATTTTTTCAATTAATTTATTTTAATAAATAAATGATGGTGGGTCTAATCAAATAGGGGGAAGAAATATAGAAATTAACCTATTCCCAGACTTATTTCTAAAATTCTAGTGTATGAAAAAGGTTTTTTTATGTTATTGGAAGGCAAACAAGCGGACAGATTTCCTGATGGTAAGAAATTCACGCCGCCTAGACACACCAAAGGTGGTAATGGTGCGTTGCCAATCTGAGGCTGAGATGTTAGACCTCGAGCAAAAGTAACCTTACCCTCCGAACCGGAACACGCCAACGGCAAACACTGACGTTATGGCGGAAGGAATAGGTAAGGCCGGTGGTACCAATCCGGGCGAGTTGCTGCGAAACTCTACCACCTAGTAGGATGTCACGGTGTTAGTGACTTTAAGCCTATGCTCGCCTTTTACAAGCTGCCAGGCAGTAAGGCAGATGGTCTATTCTACAAAGGAGCCCGGACTAACACAGGTAAGTAGTTTAGGAGTCGATCGCGGACAAACAACGTGACACGTTATAATATATATTAAAATGAAATTAAAGTATCTTTGTATTAGTATACATTAAAAAAAGATGATTCAAAAGTTTGCACCAGGACAATTTATCACTACCGCCGTAAATTACAGCCGTCACATATTCTCGGATAAGTGAAAGAGTCGTCAATGTAGCGGTGAATAATAAATCATGTAAATACGAGTTTTGAGATACATATAAACGATCAGCTTTATTCAATATATCATGATATCGATATTTAGTTTTTTATGGTGTTGGTGTTTTACAGGTTTCTGGTTCGTTTTTCGGGTAAAACGAAAAATATGCATTTCAATTTTTAATCTAAATGTAAAAGGAATCCCCATTTCGCTTGGTCATCTCATCCAAACTGAACGGATGGACCAATTTTGCTATTTGTTATAGTGATTTATCGTCAGAAGAAGGATCAGAAAAACTGGCAAAATTAAAGAGAAAATTAAAAAAAAACAAACAATGTTTCCCATATAGAAAGCGCTACGAATTTCGCCAGGTCAATTATAGTGTGTTTATTTGAACAACCGAGTACAAAGTTCATTTGAACCAATCAGAAGGCGTCTTTATAATTGGACAATGAGCAAAGCGTTCTGTTTGGTCGAAATCAACTTTATTTTGATTACGTGGACCAATAGCAATGCAGAACAATTTTTAGCACTCGTTTGTTAAAAAAAATAGAGTACAGTAAAATATAATTTAAGCGCGGTAAAATTGCATAAAACCCTATTGCCTATTTCGATTTCAAGGTTATGTCCAAGTAGGTGTACAAAAATATAGTATTTTCCTGAAATTCCATTACCAGATTTGGCGGCAATAGGACCACTTCGAAAGAATGTTCTCTGAAATAAAAAATATTTTAAAGATTTTAATCGCTTCTGTGGTCTAGAGGTTCAGGTGTTGGACTTGACTGCATGAGGTCCCAGGTTCGAATCCTGGGTTTTTCAATTTTCTCATATAAAAAAAATGTTGTTGCTCGGGAATTGATATGTGCCCGGTTGGCGATTGACTTGCCACCTATCACATTGTGGGACTTACTGTCTTCGGCTAGTCGTGAGTGCCCTGATTGTTCTGTTTCTCTGCCTACCTCTTCTGGGATGTTGACGTGAAGATATTTTTCTTTCTTTTTAAAAGATTTTTTTAACAAAATCATCACGCGGCGGTTGACGTAGCCTGCCAGCAGCCCTCGAATATCCTAGCCTTAAGAATTGAAAAAAAAAGTCGAAACTCTTGCAGAAATTCAAGTCTACCAATCTAATAACTAATTAGAAAAATAAATTTATTTTACAAAATGATTAATTAAGAAAAACACTTACAATTTGTTTAACTCCTCGTGTTTTTTGTGGATGTTTTGAACCTTAGAATGTTTTTCTTTTAAAAGGGTCGGTTTTGAAATGAAAGATATGAATAAACAAGTGAAACCTGTTCATGGCCATTCCATTCGATCAGGCCTCTTTTCAGGTTTTATTTCTTGAAAAGTCCGGAAAGTGAAAGATGCGAACGCTCGTAAAACCTTTTGTACCCGACTTTAAAAAGGCAGAGGTTTTCAATTCGACTGTGTTTTTTTATGTTTGTGACTTATCGTCTAATAACGAAGAGATTTTAATGATTTTTGGGAAGGTGTAGGTTGTGATTCCAATGTCAGGATGTCTTCGAAGTACATGAAGGTAAAAAGGAGAAGAAGTATTTTTACGCCCACATGCCCAGAGAGGTAGGCAAAGACACAACCAGAGCACCAATGATAAGCCGAATGATAAACCTATCGACAACCAAGCTTACAAAGTATATCAAATCAAGGGCAAAGTTGGTTTAATTGGAAAATTGAAAAATCAAACTTTGTTACTGTTGCCCGATCCGGGGATAGAACTTAGTACCTTATGAAGTCAGGTCCACCATTACTAGACCACAGAAGCGATCCATTAGATAGCTAAGCAGTAGTTACATCTATGGTGGTGGTGATTTTGTAGAGCATTACAGTAGTTGTGCCAACTAATCTGACAGCACTGCACAGTGAACATGTTCGTGTCTGATATATCTAGAAATGTTGCGTACTAATTTTTTTTTTTTTAGAAAAGTCTGTAAACGTCTCTTCGTAAAAACGTGTTGTTTTTCCCCGTGTTGGTCCGGGCTCCTTTGTAGAATAGACCATCTGCCTTCCTTGCCAGGCAGCTCGTAAAAGGCGAGCATAGACTTACCATCACTAACACCGTGACATCCGACTAGGTGGTAGAGTTTGGCAGCGACTCGCCCGGGTACCACCGCCTTACCTATTCCTGCCGCCATAACGTCATGACGTGTTCCGGTTCAGAGGGTAAGGTAGCCGGTTAACTTACTTTTGCTCGAGGCCTAACATCCCGGCCTCAGGTTGGCAACGCACCATTACCACCTTTGGTGTCTCTAGGCGGCGTGAATTTCTTACCATCAGGAAATCAGTCTGCTTGTTTGCCTTCCAATAACATAAAAAAAAAACTTCACAATTTTATGATGATTGATTGATGATGTACGGACTAATCTGACAGGCTTAAAATGTTCCATCTCTTTTGTTTTTGTTCCATTTGAAAAAGACAGCATGCATCTAAAATAAGTTTAGTTTGCTAACAGCAGAATTAGCAGCAATGTCTTTAGGCGATAGTTGTTTGTCAACCTATCGCAAACAGGGGGCAATAGGTTTTCCTCCAATCACGTTGTGCGATTTAGTATCATCGACCAATCGTGGCTGTACTTGTATTTTGCCTACATCTTCGGAGATACGGACGTGAAAATGCTGATATGAACACAGTTCACTGTTAAATTATTGCAACTTTGAAGTAAGCTCTAAAAGTAAATTTTCTTAAACATTAGGTTCCTTATTTGTGTAAACTTATTATTTTCATGTTAATTATCTAGTAATATTATGTCATTTATATTATTACTCCTATTGTGTTCAGGTATATTTATTTATGGTGCATAATACCTTCCTTTGTTTCATCACAGATTCTAATTTCAGGGTTGGCGGGACACACCTTCCACGGTCTATATTTTTTACCAAAGTTGGTGTACAATGAAGAATTAAATAAATAAATAAACGCTTAAAAAAAGGACTAGGCATAAGTTTCCATTGCCAATTTACACACACTTTTTAAATATTACTTTTGTTTTTTTCACTTTTTACGACAACAGCAAGGCTTAACAGTTAAGGCCCCATACTTAGTCAGTCAGAAGAGCCAATCAGCGCACTCCCTCGTTCCATGATTACTATGAAATATTGCGCTCTAAAGTAAATGTCTTAAGCGCCAAATCACTATTTTTGACAGTATAAAAGTAATTTGAAAAAAAATATAAAAACTGAAACAGTTATGTTTTAGGTATAATACTTATCTATGTTTATGTTAAATCTGGTGTCGATATTTTCATAATTGAAGTAGACAGTTGGGTTTTGCTTTCAAAAAAGGGTTAACTTTTTGATTTTTTTCTATCGAGCAAAGTGAAATGAATTGTGTTTTGGAAACACTAGTCTTATAAAGCATATTAATGTTAATCTTGTGTATTTTTGTCGCCAAGATCCATAATTGCTTTGTATAAAAAAAAAAACAGTATATTGCGGACGTATTTTAGCATACATGGCCCCTTAAAAATGTTTTTTTACTTGTACTTACAATAGAATTTCACCAACTGCCGACGATGAAAAGCTAAATTTTATTTCCATTCTCCCATTCGACTTTTGAGGCCTGTGTTAACTTTTACACGTAAGAAAATTTATCGTAAGTATTCCAACGTATTAAGTTCTCTCGGGAGCTATAAACCCGTAGAAAGAACGTCGTTTCTAACTGTTTAGTTTATTTCAAATTGATTCAATAGGCAATTCTTCGTGTCATGTAGGAACACACTGAGAAAAATTTCGTCCTTTATATTACAAAATACGTTCAAAGTAGTAGTAATAAAGTAAATAGTAATAGTTTTGTTAATTTACCAAGTTTGTTACATTTTATGCTTACAAACTTGTTATTTATATATTAACACTTAGAGGTGGGCATTAAATAACATCACAGTGAATAAGTCACTGTGATTTGCTGATTAAAGTGACCGCTGTGATCTGTCAGCAAGGAACTACGTTCCAAAGTAACTTTGTCGTTTCGGAACTTTCTGCGATCGCAGGGATTTTTGATTTTTTGACGTCGCTCGCATTAATTGCTATCCAGGTTAAATTCTTTAAATTAGTACCTACTATCAACATTGATTTAAATACAATAGTCTTGAGCCAGTAAAAGTGTGAAAGTTATTTCAAATTAACGCTCTCTTTCTTGTATAATTAGAAAATACATAAAATAAAAAAAAAAGAATCAAACGGATTGAGAATATCCTCCTTTTTAAAAGTCTGTTAAAAAAAATACGCCTAAATGGCATTACGTTACTTTGTAGTCTAGTGTCGCCCCTGAATCGTTTGTCTTATTATATTCGGAGCGATAACTGTGACGATAACTACCTAAATGAAAGGAATTTATAACCTAGGTAAGATGACTTGTGCTAAGAGTGACAGAGTCACGATTATTTTTTGACGTTACTTTCTTGTCTTTGAAACGACAGTCACAGCGAATGAAAAGTAACGGTTTAGCAAATATCTATTAACACTATGAAAGTTGTGTAAGCTGAACAGGTTTGAGGGAATCTTGACACTTGGCACTCGATACCCTGAGCCTAAACCGCGGGTGACTTAGCGTGAGGATATGTATGTATTTAAAATTTGAATTAAATGTATAGTCGTACATCTAATAATATAACCCTCTAGATTCATGGGTTTTTGTCATTCGCAAACAGACAAATAAAAAAGCCTATTACATGAGTTCCAATAAAATACATTTGACAGTTTATGACGTTTTCTTACGACTTGACGTTAGTAAAGTTGATTCACTCACGTAAAATCTTAGACCATTCGTTCTTTATTATGAACCTGAGGTATACAACTTAAGACTGCGCAATATAATTTCACAGAGTTTTGGCGCCATTAAGAGAATATATTGTAGCATTATTTTCGTAGTTATTGAATTTCGTGTACATATTGAATAAGATTAGTCAATGTACATGACATCGATACTTTCTGCCTACCATGTAAGGGACTTTGCGTGATGATATGTTTGTATATATGTTCGTGACATGTAAAATTTCGTAGTCAATGTGCACAAGTGAAGTATTCATGGAGATCACGCTAAATGAGCTTGAGTAACGAAGTCATCGCTTTACTCAAGACCCTGACATGGCTTTGGCAAAAAAATATTAATATGGAAGACGTGGCAGCATGGCCTAAAGGTCTTAGCCGGCCCCAGAAACGGACAAATTAACTTGGAGTTTTGGCGCCATCATGAATGAAGATGTTCTAGTGTTATCGTAATTATTGAACTTCGTGTGAATTATTGGTAAAATTAGTTAATTTATGTGGCAAATAATTCAATTTTGTTTAGTTCAAGGGAAATATTTATGAAAAAATTAGTGTATCGTGTCTTTCTTCGTTGCCGCAAAACCTCAATAAATGACATTTTAGTCTTTGATAAATGAACTTGCCTAAAGAGGCCACCGCTTTACTTAAGACCCTGACATGACTGACTTGTGACCAATGACTTACGACTTATGACCCGAAATGATTGCTAAAACGAATTTATTCATATGGAAGACGTGGCAGCATGGTCACAAGGTCTAAAATAAAAAAAAAAATATCAACTCGACAGTATATTTATTTTGTTACGCGATCACCAAAGAGAATATAATCACTACGTTGCGATTACTTTCAGGAATCGACAAAGTGGTGGTTCATATTTTGGGAAACAGTCGCGCACAGAGGGCTATGAAGATTTTGGCTTACCTACTGTTCGACATTTTGCTTTTTTTTAAAATTGCGTTCACTGATAATTCTTTCAAAAATGGATAGCTAGTATCAATACAAATAAAAAATATTCTTAGAAAAAAACTTGTTAAGTGTCACATTCCGAAGATAAAAACATCTAAAGTTTTACTAGGAAAGGTTACGCCTTTACGGGATTCAGACAGGTTTAGTTTAGTTCAGGTTTTAAGTTACAATTTTGGGAGCTCATATCTTCGAAATGTGTCACTTTACGCGTTATTGTCTTAGATTATTTTTGGTTTGTATTAATGGATAGCTAAAACTATCCATATCTGAAAGATTTATTAGTGAATGTGATTTAAAAAAAAGACAAAATGGCAGACAGTAGG
>NJDC01001528.1:40918-51968 GCA_002245475.1 Calephelis virginiensis
ATACAAATAAAAAATATTCTTAGAAAAAAGCTTGTTAAGTGTCACATTTCGAAGATAAAAACATCTAAAGTTTTACTAGGAAAGGTTACGCCTTTACGGAATTCAGACAGGTTTACTAAGTTACAACTTTGGGAGCTCATATCTTCGAAATATGACACTTTGCGCGTTATTGTCTCAGATTATTTTTGGTTTGTATTGATGGATAGTTAACACTATCCATTTTTGAAAGATTTATTAGTGAACGTGATTTAAAAAAAAAAAACAAAATGGCAGACAGTAGGTAAGCCAGGCTTCATACAAAAATTTTTAGGGCTCTTAGATCACAATCCAATTAGTGGTTTTTGAGTTATACTTATTGCATACATTTTCATGTACCTTTAATATAAAGGGGCCCATCTCAGATCATCAGTGATAACGAAATTCAACTGCGATTAAATTATACATTTGAATTTTTAATAGATACAGAGCTCAGTGAAAATATCACTACAAATAAATATATTCAAAGATATTTTCGAGTGCAATTTCTAGACGGAAATATGATATTAAATTCTCTGTTGGCTCAAAGGTCGACTCGTGGAGAATGTAATATTACATTAACTCCATCTTTTGTACAGTTATTTGCTTGTTGTACAATAAAGTTGAAATAAAACATTTCAATAGGGGAAAATCTCTACATTACATACTTTTATTTTTAGTACGCTTGATGTTTTGTAAAAATACTTTAACAGGATTTTTCACGTTTTGACGGATATATTTAGCGGGAATATTACGTGTGTGGCAATCTTTTCTTATGACCCATAAAATATGTTACTTTGACTTGACTTTTAAGATAAATTAAGAATGTATATATACTTGTGTGTATCTTTATACTACTTATGTGACAATGTTTCTTTTGACTCATAAATGTTACTTTGACATAACTTTTAGGATAAATTAAAATGTCTTTATATGCTTGTGTGTATCTTCATATTAATTGTATCTTGTCTTTTGACCGATTAACATTACTTTGACTCGACATTTAAGATAAATGTCTATGTTTTTCCCCTTGTTGGTCCGGGATCCTTTGCAGAATAGACCATCTGCCTTCCTGCCAGGCAGCTCGGAAAAGGCGAGCATAGGCTTACCGTCACTAACACAGTGACATATCACTAGGTGATAGAGTTTCGCAACGATTCGCCCGGATCGGTAACCGTCTTACCTATTACTGCCGCCATAACGTCGATGCTTCTTACCATCAGAAAATCCGCCTGATTGTTTGCCTTCCAATACCATAAAAAAAGTGCAGTTTTCCTGCGCTTATTAGTAGTATAAGTGTTTGTAAATATATATTTTCTTATGCATTTGCACTTAATAAAATCAAATTATATAAAGTAAGTTACTTTGTTATCCGCTTAGTTTTAATGGTAAGTTAATTCTTATAAAAGTTTTATTTTTATAAACGCCAACGGTAACGGTTGAAGTGAATTCACTTTTAACTTTCAACTGAATTATAAAGTTTTAAAGTTAGTCTTTCAGTTTGATGTAGCTGTTAAAATATTATAAGGCTTTCAATTTATAACATTTTTTATTATTCATTTGACTTTAGCCTTAAATAGCTCTTTTATGTGATTGTAAATTTTTCAAAATATTTTTAGCATGAAGTGCTTTTTAACAGACTTCAAAATAGAAGAAGTTTATCAATTCCTTTTTGCATGTTTGATAGATTTTTTTTCGAAAGGTATGTAATGATATGGTAGTCCTTCATAAATTTGATCATGATCGGTCAAGAAAAATGCGTATAGCTACCCCTTTTCATCACCGAGACGGTCGTATGAGGTGAGCATAGTTCAAATGGCTCATTACTACATACCACTAATGGTAAACTGTAGCAACAATAGACATGGTAGGCCTGACATCCCCACTAGACAGCGATGCACATATACCATATAAGGTGTCTATAGTATATGTATATGCCACGGTTGTCTCTTAAATCGCCTTTTTTATGATATTGGAAGGCAAACAAGCAGACATATTTTCTAACAGTAAGAAATTCACACCGCCTAGAGACACCAAATTTGATAATGGTGCGTTGCCAACCTTGGGCCGAGATGTTAGGCTTCAAATAAAAGTAAGTTTACCGGCTACCTAATCCTCCAAATAGAAACAAGTCAACGGCAAACATTAATTGTGATACGGTGGTACCAATCCTGACAAAACGCTGCGAAACTCTATCACTTAGTAAGAAGTCTGCTAGGGACGGTCTGTTTATGCTCGCCTTTTACGAACTGCTTGGCAGGAAAGCAGATAATCTATTACAAATAAGCTCGGATCAACACGGGGAAAACGTCGTCTGATCCTATTTTATCACATAAAAAAGATATTTCGATGTTAAAATCGCAAATTCGGCATTTTAATAATTCATATGAAAAATCACACACGTTACAGTTTGCGCGCTCTTAAGACATATTGCTTGAATGTCGGAATCAACGAGCGAAGTGGGACGCTTAACGATGCGTACACGAAACACCTTTTACATAGACGTTAGGGTTGTCAACACAGAAAATAACTAATGCGTTAGGTTTTTTTATCATATTGGAAGGCAAACAAGGCGACAAATTTCCAGATGGTAAGTTATTATATTGGAAGGCAAACAAGCAGGCGGATTTTCTGATGGTAAGAAATTCACGCCGCCTAGAGACACCAAAGGTGGTAATGGTGATTGCCAACCTGAATCCGGGATATTAGGGCTCGTGCAAAAGTTTACCGTCAACCTTATCCTCTTCCCCCGAACACTTCAATGGCTAGCGCTGACGGTATAGCGTCAGGAATAGGCGAGGCGGTGGTACCAATGCGGATGAGTCGTTGCGATGTTCTACCACCGTTTCAGATAACCGGATTATATCAAAACAAGGACATCGGTGGAGTTTGAAAAAAAAAATTATTAATTTTTATTTCAAATTAGCCGATCCGAACTTCGTATAGCTTAACATTAACAGTAACTACAGACTACTAATAGTTTAAATTGATATAATAGTGTTTTTCCCACTAAGCTGCATTTGTTTTTTTCTTCATATAAAACTTCTCCTGACTATATCTAACACGACAAAAAAAGTACATATACAGATTTATAATGCTTTCGAGCAGCATCTAGTTGTTTATTGGGAGAGTAATATAGAGCGAGCGGAGCGGACGACCTGCGTGAGAAGAATGAAGTGCAAGGCACAGAACGAAGGTCGCAGATTTGATTTTGTTCATTTATGATCAACCAGCTGCTGTCTGCGGCTTCGTCCGCGTTTTCTCAGAAACCTGTTCTGCGATCGGGATTAAAAATAGTATATATGATAATCCAGGTCATAATCTATCTGTGTTCCAAATTTCAGACAAATATGGTTAGCCATTCGAGTGTGAAAGAGTAGCAAATACATATATACAAACTTTTGCATTTATGATATTAGTAGGATTTTGTTATTCAATTTATGGTTGCATTTCAGAAGAAAACCGGAGAGATTGCGTCGCGGGAGTTTTGAGAGGTTAACCATTGTTACCGGAGTCTCCAGGGTATCCCTTGAGGATTGGCAACCCTACTTACGGTGCGTGTAGCAAGGATTTAATATGTTCCCTCTCGTGGATCTATCTTAAGAATTCGGAATGACTTGGGTGTGTATAATCATGTTTGCTCTTTCATTTTCAAGTTTCAGTGACATTCGAATTAGGAAAGAAAGAAGAGAGAGCTTTTTCATTTCAGATCGCTATCACGTGAGAAATACCTCTGACGTAAAAAGTGACTAGATAGTACGTGATCACCACCCTACCACCAGCGCATTGTGTGTGTGTGTTTGTGTGTGTGTGTGTGTGTGTGTTTGGTGCATTGATGTCATAATATGTACCTACACCAGATATGATGTTGTGTTGATTATTGTCAGAAGAATTATATGAAGGGAAAACCCGGGAAAATTGCAGGGAAATTAAGAAAAACAATATTTTTTTTCAAATAAAAATTGTTGGTAATTTTAAGCGATACGAAGTTTGCCGGATTGGCTAGTCAAATGACAAAAATAAAGCGATAACATAGATAGTAGAAGAGGTTCATAAAACGCGATACATAAATGTAAAAAAAAATAACACCGAATCTTTTATGATATTGAATGATAATATTTAATATTTTGATTAGTTGTGTCCATAAAAAGTATGTAAAAGTAAATTTTGCTAGGCTGTATATATAGCACTGGCAAAAGTTTTAGTGTTTTTTTTCCATGCTGAATGACAAGGGCCAAACAAATTGATGACAAATGTATGCAGTACGTTCAAGTAGTAATCATCAGAATTAAGCATGTTTTTTAACCCCCGACGCATAAAGAGAGGTGTTATAAAGTTTTGGGGGGTGAAAGTGGGGATATTAACCGAATGTCTGCAAATATACTAGGGTATTTTTTATTTTTAAAGGGAAATTAAGTTCTTGTGTCAGGGGTTTTATACATTTTTAATTTTATTTATCACCAATACATTAAACCTAGATAGTGAACACGGTACACATTCATTCGTTCATTTATTCATTCATCCATAAAAACAACTACTCATATTACACTACCCACATGAAAGCTATCCACGTGACCTTACATTTATTAAGAGAGACTGAATAATATTTCGTTCAGATATTTCTAAATTATATTTCCATTTGCCAATAAAATACAAATACATTAGGTGCTATTGAATTGCTGAAAATGTGTAGGTAGATTCATTAATTCTATTTGCTGGATGAAAGAAATCATTATTTTTCCTCGGTCTGATGAAAAAAGTTATTTATCTGCCATTTTGTTAGCATTACCTTTTGAAGTACTGGTCGAAAGAGCTAAGCGTGAATAATACAAAAGATCCTTTGAGATGAGACCGGAATAAATCGATTTTCCACTTGAATTGTTTCTATCTGTTAAACAACGGTTAATGGGCTAAATTATTTATTTAGTAATGATGAAAACGTGACTGAAATGAGAAGTAACTTTACATATAAGTTGTAGTAACTAAAAACATACATACATACATACATATTGGGACATATTAATGTTGTGCGTTATGTATAACCAACTAATAATTATCGTTATATTAAGTCTTGACCTAAGAAAAGTTTTTATGAGCAAGGCAAACAATCAGACGGATGTCTTCATGATAGGAAATACGCACCAACTCTGGACACCTGACCTGAGGCTATGGAATTAATCGTCTTGGGTGAGTTGTATATCTACAGTCACGGTGTGGACTACAATGTTGTGGATAAGATTCACATATTTTACGTGAATAAATCCCTAATAGATTTTTGTGTCACAAGTTTAATACAATGGTTATGTCGGACTCGCACCGACTATAACTTTATGGTTTCGACCCTATCGCCAGGTGTCGGGATTGTGAACGCTGTCGAAAAGAAGTGAAGTGTGTAGGTATATTGATTCTACTACTATATATTAAAACTCTTTACCAAAAGGCGTAAATAATATTTTTTATTACGAACCAATTTCTTCAAAATGTATTATATACCTAATAATTAACTAAGTAATTTAGACTTAAATACCTAAGCAATTTAGAGTTGCGCAAAACAATTCAGAGCAAAGAAATAATTTAATTACTATTTAAAATACAATTATATATATTATTTAAAATACAATTTATCATTTAAATATCAATTAATCAAATATATAGCAGTGATACTTTGAAGGTTTAATGATGTTTCAGAGTTTTAATAACATAATTTAATACGTATCTAGCATCTCCTCGAAACTTCTTTCTTTCTTTCTTTATGTTTTAGCAATCTCGTTAGTATTTTGCCATTAGTCAAGCAGAAATTTGCATCAAATTTGATATCAATTATAATAAGTCATCAGTCATAAGTCGTCACTAAGTCATGTCAAGCTCTTGGGTAAAGCGGTGGCCTGTTTACACAAGCTCATGTAATGAGATTTTGCGGCAACGAGGAAATATACGATACGCTAATTTCTTAATGATTATTTCATTTGTGCACTTTCACTGAACAAAATTGTACAAAATGCCACCAAAATTGACTAATTTCACTCAATATTAACTCGAAATTCAATAATTATGAAAAAACTTCGACCATCTTTTCTCTCGATGGCGCCAAAAACTGTCCTAGAAACTTTGCACAGCCGCCTGTTGAAGTATCATTAATTTAAGGCACAGACTAGTAAGAGAACTATGTTTAAGGGTTCCTTCTTCTTTCTTTAGGTTTTGACAATCGCGTTAGCATTTTGCCATTAGTCAAGTAGAAATTTGTATGCATCAAATTGACCAAAATCGGGATTCAATTACTAATAAGTCGTAATTATTAAGTAATAAATAAATCAGGTCAGGGTCTTGGGTAAAGCGGTGGCCTTATTACTCAAGCACATATAGTGACATTTGGCGTCAACGGGGAAATACACAATACGTTAATTTCTTCATGATTTTTTCATTTGTTCACTTTCACTGAACAAAATTGTACAAAATGCCACCAAAATTGTCTAATTTCACTCAATATAAACACGAAATTAAATAATTATGAAAAAAACTTCGAACATCTTTTCTTTCGATGGCGCCAAAACTCCCTGTTGAAGAGTTTTAATAACAATATAATTTAATACGTATCTAGCCTCTTCTCCAAACTTTGCATAGCCGCCTGTTGAAGTATCATTAGTTTAAGGGTTTCTTAAATAACTTTTCCGGTATTAAAACTTTGAAACCGTAAAACTCTGTCCATTTGGCGAAACTTTTCGAAAATCTTTTACTAAGTATCTCATTACAGGTTTAAACTTGGTGAAGTTGTAAACTCTGATCCTAAAAGCGACGGATCGCTTTTCAGATCAGACCGAGAAGATATTATATAAGTAAGTACTTAAATAGCGAAGTCCAAAGCCAGGATACTCAAAGTTATGGACTTGAGAACACGTTTTAACTTACCCAGAGACGTTTACTTTAGCCTATAATTCGCGGATCCTAGTTCTTTATGTTACAAGTTTTAGAAATGTTTCGAGTTCATAATGAATGACTAGTTCATATGTATTTTTTTGTTTTATTCCTTAATATATTGAATAATATTTTATCCCTTCAAACTAACGTAGACGTTCCGTACCCAATCTACATTCACCAAGCTAGAAATATAATGAAACATGTATTAAAATAAGTTTAATGTATAAGAAAATATATTGAAAATGGGGTGGCTAAAAAATCCTGTAACAAATGTTTTTAATTATTTTTAAAACGCGTAATTTTCGTTTAGTGTTGCAATATTAAGATAATAAGAAAATTTTACCCTGATTTGAGACGTATAGAATGTGCGTAAGTAGGGTTTGCCTATTATTTATCTGGACAATTAATGACAAATTGTTTTTAAAAATATATTTAAAAATGTTTTCTCTAGGGTTTTTTAGCAAATTCATTTTAAATAAAATATATTAAATGTATTTTCTAATATAAAAAGTACAAACTAAGTTTGTTAACATGCTTCATTTTATTATCCGCTAGGTCTTAGTTGATTTAGAGTCGGATCTTAGACTATTAATTTAAAAAAATGGCCAGTCATCCATATAAAATTTCCAGTAAACACCTATCGGGACTTTGTTATGATAGACTGAGGGAAATATTTCCGTCCTACTCACACTCTGAGCATAACATGTTAAAAATACCCACAATTTCATATTGTTATTTCAATTGATCGAATTTCCAATTGAGTTACTTTTAAAACATATCTTCATCTGACAAAGGTTACAAGCCACTCAATTTATTCCACCACCCCATTCATAACACATCGACACAAAGTAAAAATTACATTACATTATCGCTTCATCAATACAAAACACACGGAGAGCTATTGAATTCCATTCGTTTTGTCGTATTCACTGCGAATATTCCAATTCTGTTCAGTATTCACATGTAAATTGGAACGCGTCTGCCTCTATTAGCGTTGTAGATATTCATTCATTCTCATTCTAGGCGTTCCTCGGGATGCCTGCGTTCTTTTGTAACTGTCAAACAAAATGCTTGGGCGGCCATTTTGTTGGGGGAGTTTATATTTTCAGTCCGTTTAACATTTTTCGGATTTTATTCTTTTCATCTTTCAATATATTTTTATCTTTTCTTTCTGTAAAATAATAACGAACAATTAATAAAGTTTTAAATCAGTATTATTTCAATCTTGATTTATTCAACCGCTTTCGAGACGTTTTGGGACGCTTGGGTTATTTTATAACTGTCAAACAAAATGCTTGGGCGGCCATTTTGTAAGCGGAGTTTATGAGCTTAAATTTGAGGAAGTTAAAATTATTTTTCTGTTCGTTTAACATTTTTATAGATTCGTTTATTTTTATCATTCAATATTTTTTATTTGTTATACTATAAAAAGTAAAAATAAATAAAAAAACTAACATTTAATTGCTAGCCGTATCATTATGTTCTAAAGCAGTATTATTTCAATAGCTTTAACTTTTAATTGTACGCCAAACTACGAAATTTCATTCGTATATGGGTATTTAAGTCATATCTTAAACCCCCAACTGAAAGAGAGGTGTGTACACTTATAGTTTGAGTGTGTTTGACTATCTGTGACATCATAACTTCAAAACAAATGGACTGATTTCCAAGCGGATTTTTGTTAGAAAACTGACGTGGTCGAGATGGTTCTTACCTACGTGACATCTTTAATTTCTTAATTCAATGATTATTACGTTTATATGTTGTAGTTAGGGAATGCAATCTCGACTCGAGATTGTAAAGTCGAGATCCCTCGGGATTAGAAATCTTAATCCCGCGGGATCCCGAAATTTTCGGGATCTCGTCTAGTTAAAAAAATAATCACATCACTGAATATAATGAAAATGCTTGTTTGTGATAGTTAAAACAAAATTTTAATATTACTAACTACACACTTAAAAAATTTACTAATATGAACATAATCAAAACAAAAGTAGGTATAACTCAAGGATATTAAAAAGTAGTTACAGGTGATTTTGAAAGATACTTCTTAAAAAACAAAGTGTATCTAGAGTACTATCTGCTAACCGGCATCTAATGTCTATTGCAATGTAGCCAGCTGCTGATAACGTCCTCTCCGCCTCGACACTAGTTGGTTAAGTAATTATATGCAAACTACAAAAATCTCTCCCTTGTTTCGCCACACTCAAATAAATCCATTTCTTTTTTTAATACTGTGTAAAAGTAATTTTAGACACTCGCAGAATTTCTTCTAATTCCTCTTGCAGGGAAGTATTACTTTGTGTAGTAGTAGAACTTAAATTTAAATCCTCTGCAATCATAGAAAGTGGCAAGTCATCTTCGTTTAATACTGTCGTGTTAATCTCTGCTTGGTTTGGTTCTTTACAACATAATCGTGTAATTATGTTTTTAAAGTTTATATATTAAAATTTCTTTCCTTATGAGATATTTACTAGGCAATTGGAATGTCTCGTTGCCTTTCCATGGCTCCAAGTCATCTTGATAATTATTTGGATTTTTTAAATATAACAGCGCTGCAGTTGCTTGTATGCCACGCTTGGAGATACGATTGTTTATCGAGGAGACCAACTTTTCTTAGAGAGGAGTATTTAGGTCCTTTAGCTTTCGAATCATGAAACGCAATCTATGTTCGGATACGTGTAGCATCGCTGACCACTGACGCCCAATCCTGCCAATCTCGAACGGGATCTGGTCATACTATGCTTCGGGATTGATCCCGACAAATCACACGAGATCTCGCGAGATCCTGATCTCGAGAGATCGGGATTGCATTCCCTAGTTGTAGCATTAAAATAATGTTTCCTTAAGACTTAAGTCTATGAACTATTTCTATTAAACATATTTTATAGTCTTATAAAGGTTTTTAGTAAAATGTGACAAAAAAAAATTAATTGGCTAAGAATTAAAAGTGCTTTTATTCTATAAATATTTACTTGATTATGGTTATACTAATTAATTCTAATAAAGACTGTCATTATAGTGAGAAATATATCGTCTCTGTGGTTTTGTGGTGTGGTTAAAAAAAATTTTGTTCGGGATAGAATATGTGCCCGGTTGGCGATAGGCTTGCCACCTATTGCCACATTGTGGGACTTAGTATCTTCGGCTAGTCGTGGGTGCCCTGGTTGTGCCTCTGCCTACCGGGGAAACGGGCGTGAAGATACTTTTTTTTTAAATTTGAAAAGAAATACCAAACAATCTCGTCTGAAATGATATTAACACACAGGATGAGGACACCAAATCGAGAAGCTTTTGAAAAATTCATACAACCATCTAGATTAAATGGTTTTGACAGTAGCTTCGCGTCAATTGCATCACAGGGTTGCATTGTCGCAGTGCATCAAAGCAAAGCATCACAATTTGACATATCCGTACTAATCTGTCATGTGTCAAATGTTCCTTCTCTTTCGATTTTGTTTCATTTGAAAATTATAGTATGCATCTAAAATAACTTTAGTTTGTAGACAGCAGATTCATCACCATTGCAGTCTTCTTCTTTCTTCTTTCTTTAGGTTTTGGCCTTCACGTTAGTATTAAGCCATTAGTCAAGTAGAAATTTGCATCAAATTTTATATCAATTTCAATAATTTAATTAGTCATCAGTCATAAGTCGTCAGGAAATCATGTCAGGCTCTTGGGTAAAGTGGTGGCCTGTTTACTCAAGCTCATGTAAGGAGATTTGGCGGCAATGAGGAAATACACGATACGCTAATTTCTTCATGATTGTTTCATTTGTGTACTTTCTCTGAACAAAATTGTACAAAATGCCACCCAAATTGACTAATTTCACTCAATATTAACACGAAATTCAATAATTATGAAAAAACTTCGACCATCTTTTCTCTCGACGGCGCCAAAACTCCACCATTATAGACTTTATGATACAAGAAAAGAAATGAAATACGGAGTACATAAAACGAATTCTTCTTGAATATAGTTTTGGGCAAAACACTTTTTTTAAATAATACTGCAAAAAATCGACTTCGATTTCAATAAGTAAATTTCAAATAGTACAAACAAAAATTCAGTATTTTCCTCAAGTTTTCTGGGATTCCATCTTGGTCTTTCAATTCCTTAG
>NJDC01001528.1:53808-120608 GCA_002245475.1 Calephelis virginiensis
TATTTGAAATTTACTTATTGAAATCGAAGTCGATTTTTTGCAATATTATTTAAAAAAAGTTTTTTGCCCAAAACTATATTCAAGAAGAATTCGTTTTATGTTTATATATTTCAATTATAATAATATAAACTATTTTATATAGTTTATATTTCATTTCTTTTCTTGTATCATAAAGACTATAATCGTGGAGTTTTGGCGCCGTCGAGAGAAAAGATGGTCGAAGTTTTTTCATAATTATTGAATTTCGTGTTAATATTGAGTGAAATTAGTCAATTTGGGTGGCATTGTGTACAATTTTGTTCAGAGAAAGTACACAAATGAAACAATCATGAAGAAATTAGCGTATCGTGTATTTCCTCGTTGCCGCCAAATCTCCTTACATGAGCTTGAGTAAACAGGCCACCACTTTACCCAAGAGCCTGACATGACTTCCTGACGACTTATGACTGATGACTAATTAAATTATTGAAATTGATATAAAATTTGATGCAAATTTCTACTTGACTAATGGCTTAATACTAACGTGAAGGCCAAAACCTAAAGAAAGAAGAAAGAAGAAGACTGCAATGGTGATGAATCTGCTGTCTACAAACTAAAGTTATTTTAGATGCATACTATAATTTTCAAATGAAACAAAATCGAAAGAGAAGGAACCTTTGACACATGTCAGATTAGTCCGGATATGTCAAATTGTGATGCTTTTAATCAACGTTTACTGAGTGATAGATTAAACGTGTGTGGAAACGTTATATACTGACAATTAATCTGACAGTCCTAAAAGTTTTTTGTCTCTTTCTACTACGGTCGTTGAAAGAAGACAGTTATAGCTTAAAAGTAGTTAGTGATCTCTATCACTAAGTTTTTTGGCGCCATCGAGAAAAAAGATGGTCGAAGTTTTTTCATGATCATTGAATTTCGTGTTTACATTGAGTGAAATTAGTCAATTTTGGTGGCATTTTGTACAATTTTGTTAAGTGATAGTGCACAAATGAAATAATCATGAAGAAATTAGCGTATCGTGTATTTCCTCGTTGCCACAAAATCTGACTTGAAGCTTGAGTAATGAGACCACCACTTTACCTAAGACCTTGACATGACTTATTGACGACCTATGACATGACTAATTTTAATTGAATCCCGATTTTGGTAAATTTGATGCAAATTTCTACTTGACAAATGAAAAAATACTGACGTGAATGCGAAAACCCCAAGAAAGAAAGAAGAAGAAGATAGCGCAACAAAATTACCACCAATGTCGATTAAACTGAACTAAATTCATGATAAGATAGGTACATTTTTCAATAATACCTTCTCTTATTATTCGGCTTCCTTATTTCAATAACCATATATGAATTACGTGAAGTGAAATTAGATTTGGCTTCGTCATGTCGAGTAATCTGTCCCTAATCGTACGAGTAAGGAATTTAATCTTCGTGTCAAACTTGCTTAATTGAATTTTGCCGTACATACGATGGGATCTAAATATGATGGTTCATGATGGGCATAATATAAGAGATCTTGATTGCTATGGGGTATGGCTTAAATATCCTGAAAAAATTCCACCGCTTTGGTCTGGTCTTTTTTGCAAAATAAACCATCTGGCTTCCTGCTAAGCAGCTCGTAAAAGGCGAGCATAGGCTTATTGTCACTAACACCGTGACATTTGACTAATTGGTAGAGTTTTGCACCGGCTCACCCGGATTGGTACCACTTTATCTATTCCTCCAGCCATATAGTCAGTGTTTGCCGTTGACGTGTTCTGGTTCGTAGGATAAGGTAGCCAGTAAACTTACTTTTGCTCTAGGCCTCATATCCCGGCCTCATGTTGGCAACGCACCTTTACCACCTTTCGCGTCTAGGTGGCGTGAATTTCTTACCACCAGGAAATCCGTCTGCTTTTTGACTTCCAATATCATGAAAAAAATACAATTTCATTCACTTGTTCTAACACTACATTACTTACTAAAACTCTTACATCTGTAGACATACTCGTACATTGTGAATATAGAGGGAAGAATGTACCTGAAGAGACCAAGGTTTCCATTTTTTAGGAGTAACCAAAACCGTCGTTAAAAAAATATTTGTTTATTATAACATGTACATTCAAAGGAAAAGAAAGACATATCAAAGATTGACAAAATACAAGCAACGGCAAGCGCTGACGTTATGGGGGCAGGAATATCAATCCGGGTGAGTCGCTGCGAAACTACCATCTATTTAGATATCACTGCATTAGTGACGATAAGTCTGTGCTCGCCTTTTACGAGCTGCCTGGCCCAGAAAGGTATACTGTGGACAAAGAAAGGAGAGTGTATGCGGAGAACAGTGTGAATGGAGCGCTAGGTAAGCTATTTTAAAGCGAGGTTTTGAGTCAAAGCGCTCGACTCGCTTTGCATAATTCTGTGCTTATCCCAACGTTGGTTGTTGTATGGAAGCGAACGTTGGGTAAGTCAGATAAAGCATGAGAGTAGGATAAATGCGATCGAAATGAGAGCACTACGGAAAATCTGTAGTGTTACGCTCGCTGATTGCATTTGTAACAGTGAGATCCGAGAAAGAGTGGGAATGAGAAAGGGCATGTTCCGCTGGTCTGGACATTTAGAAAAAATGACAAATGAAAGATTGACAAAGCAAATATGCAATAAGAATGTGGATGGATGTAGGTACCCGGGGAGACCAAGTTTAACATTTCCTGATTAAATCGCTTGGGCGTTATCTGAATGTTGTGTCAAGAGTCTCCGAAATCGGCGTGTTTGTGTGGAAAGGGTAATGAGTGTGGAAGAAGCTGGGCAGGTCTGCCAGGAGCGTGAGGTTTGGCACTCGATACTCTTTGCCTACCCCGTAAGTGACATAGCGTGAAGATGTGTATGTATGTAGGTATGTCTGTTTTTTCAATATTTCATTTACCATTCTCTCCACGTGACCGAACCAACAGAGAATGCCCTTTCTTAAAAACTGTATCAGTTGTTTTTGTTTTACATAACATTTACATAATGAATACCAAAGAGTGAATTAATTTTGAAGGGGTTTCCTTCAAATGATTCCTTCATATAAACGTACATGTGTCTGAAAATAATGGAGGTTAAGCCATATATTTTATTTTCACAGAAATCTACCCTGGAATAAAATCCTGAGTCAGATATTCGGTGATTTACGACCAAAATGAACTTGAGTCACGTTCTGTAATATGGCCCTTAGGACGTAGCATTTGCAATTATGTAAGTAAATATGCCCTTACATTATGTATAGACCCACCTGGCGCAAGTCTGAAGGTCAAGGCCTTCAAGGCCCCCCGGGAATGCCATTTATTATGCTCCTCGCTTCTGCTACTGTAATACGGTTCTCTGTAAATTTATTGCTTATTAAGTCGCCTTCTCTCTTATTAGTTACTATTGCCTGAGTACTATTGTTTGTGGAAAAATTGGAATGGGCGTTTGAAGTTTCGCTTTGAGATATTCGGTTTTCGTCGTCGTAAAACTTTGGTGAATTCCATTTTTTCCATTGCCCTTATATCAGTAAAACAAATCTCGTTTTGTACCTGGCTCCTGTAGGGCTACTCTCGAATCTCGATGTTATACAAAAATTGGAATCTGATTTGTAAAAAAAAATGTTACAAATTCTATGTTAATATGATTTGTGTCATTTTGTACTCTTGAACAAATGATTTGTTATAATCGATTGGTTGAATTTCTTGGAGCTAAGTGTAAGAGTAAGCTAATTCGTTAGTATCGTGTTCAAGAGTACAAAATAACAAATCCTATTTCAATTTCCAATTTGCATGAAATCATTTTTCCCCGTGTTGGTCCGGAATAGACAATAGACCGGAATAGACCTTTGCAGAATAGACCATGTGCCTTCCGTGCCAGGCAGCTCGTAAAAGGCGAGCCTAGTTTTACTGTCACTAACACCGTGACATCTGACTAGGTGTTAGAGTTTCGCAGCGACACGCCCGGATTGGTACCACTGCCGTACCTATTCCTGCCGCCATAACGTCATGACGTGTTCCGATTCGGAGGGTAAGGTAGCCGGTAAACTTACTTTGGCTCGAGGCCTAATATCCCGACCTCAGGTTGGTAACGCACCATTACCACCTTTGGTGTCTCTAGGCGGCGTGAATTTCTTACCATCAGGAAATACGTCTGCTTGTTTGCCTGTTCGCGATTTACTCGAAAAGAACTGAACGGATTTTTATTCGGTTTTCAATAATAGATAGAACAATTATTGAGGAAGGTTTTAGTGTATAGTAAGTTTATGTTTTGTACAAACCAACGATGTTACAACGATATTAGTTCAATATGCCGGCAAAAAATAAGCCGATCGGGAGCTTTCCTCGATAACGCTGCCAAAACCTTTTAAGTTTTAACAAAACAATGTATAATGGGATTTTTCCTCTTCGATAGATCTCAAAAAAGTAAGCGGTGGTATATGTCTATCTTTAAAGATTAACCCATAACCGTTTTTTGCGTTTACTTAAAACAGTAAAATAGGCCTAACATCCCGTCCACATCATATCGCTCCTGTAACATCCATGGTGCTTATGACCCACAATTGTCCCTTGTCATCATAGCCGTGGGCTTATTGGCTGATATCTAAACAAAAATAACAACTCAGGTTGTGTGAGGTTGGCGAGCATGACAGGATATTATTCTATAATCAATTTAGACATTTGTGAAGTTGTTGATTTTCATCGAGTTTTCGTTAATAAACGTTAAACGGATAGAGTTTTCGCGCCATCGTGAAAGTTTCGTTTTCGACGTAGTTTTTTTTGTGATATGTCAGCGAATAAACGCATAAGTCTTCTGATAGTAAAAAAAATTGGCGAAATTTTGTTTTATTTTGTTTAGTTAAAGCGCATATGTGAAATAAATATTTGTGAAGTAATTATTGTAACGTGTATTTCCTAAAGTACTGGACTTACTGGAATTTCTTATACCGAAGACGTGGCAGTATGGCCTAAAGGTCTTATCTTGTCCAGGGACAAATTGAAAAAAAAACTATTAAGCGGAGAGATTATAAGTTTTTTTTTATTCGTGTTATTCACAAAAACATTTAATCATTCATTGAGCTAACAGGGTGTATAACAGCAGATAACAGGTGAAACATTCCAAAATAATGAACTCATCGAACAAGCAACATCCCCAACCAATTACATCGAACTACCATGAATTTCTAACCAATTAAACCTCAGAATTTTCCATTTTCTGCGATTGATTTTTCGAAATTGTTTCGTAATTGATAACGGCACTATTTTCTCAACGTGACAAAAGTACTCCACAAGCCAATCCACACCTTTATTAAGAGTTGGTTTATTGACTATGATTACTTTTGGTGTTTATATCGATATATATATATATATATCGAGTTATTATTATAAATTTCTGTAATTCAGTTCCAACCAAGGCTTTGAACCGTACTAAGCGGTTCTTGCCATTTCGATTCCCAGAGACCGCTTTCAAAGTGGGTACCCGTACTTCGTATACCGGTACTGTTCCAATACCGATAACTAGCAAAAACTTGTACTAATAATGATAATAATGACCTTAGAAAAGTAACCGATAAATACAGCAGAGATGTCACCAATTTTCGTGTTTAGGTATCAGTATAATTTACCTAAATCTGATTTCAATACTAACAGTATAGGTACAATTTTGGTATCGGTACTGCTTTAATGCCGCTACTACCGGTTCCCAAAAATAATGGTTTTTCAAGTCTTGGTTCCAATTGCAATAATAAGTACGCGTTTTAAGTTTTTTATTAAATAGTTTATGAAGACGCAAGCAAATTTTAGCGCTATAACCTCATAGTAGGGCTCGCAGAATATTACGGATGCTTAAATATAATGTAGAGCAATTGTCGAAGCATATCACTTCAGAAAGGTTTGTCTTTGAGTATTAAGAGGTTTGTTGAGAAAATGATGAGAGCGTAAGGCCCGCTACATACAACTAGAATTATGTTTTGAAAAATCGAGATAATCGAGATTGAGTCATTCACTCAATCTCGATTTCGTTTTAAATTCTGCTTTTCATAAACTAAACTTATTTTAGATGCATGCTATCTTCTTCAAATACAACAAAATGAAAAGAGTTGCAACACTTTAGACATGTCAGATTGATCTAGACATGTCAAATTTTGTTGTTTTTAATTAACGTTTTCGAGTGTCAGATTAAACGTCTATAGAAGTACCGTGTACAGACTAATTTGAGAGCTCTAAAAGTGTTTTGTCTCTTTTTATTTCTTATGTTGAAAGAAGACAGCGACAACTTAAAATTAGCTTAGTGTGTGTGCAACAAAATTTCGCTAGAAAGATAAATCCGCTACTCTACTTACCATCTATAAATATTATACAGTCAAACCTGGATAAGTGAGAGCTCAAGGGACCGCGATTTATTTTCCTCTTATAGAGTTTTCTCATTAACCCGAGGTTCTAGCTTAGAGAGTTTATATCCCGGTGAAGTGGTAAAAACCTCGCAGTTAGCAACACATTAGCCATTCAAAAAAAGCTTTGAGAGTTAGAGAAGTAGTATGTCTCATTCATAAGGGCCTATAAAAATAAATAAGGTAAATATGACGTAATTACAATCAAAGTACGTGTATTTATGGTTGTTGCATATCTATTGTAAGAGTAGATGTACATAAATTCTTAATATGCATATTGTTACAACAACATCCACTTGAAAAAATCTGTTGATTTCTTTTGCGATTATGTTTTTAATCTGGCTGGCACTAAATCTGCAAAGCCAAACTACCGATGCACTTGAGTTTGTGATTTCACATACTCCAAAACATTCATTTTTTTTAAATTTATTACTTAAAGACAACACCAAACACGTTAAGTTTTTTTAGACATAAATAATGTTATGACATTAATAGTATTAATAATAATTGCTTTTTTTTACTGTTTTTAATAATAATGCAAGTTCAGAAATTTTCTTTGCAAATGCTCTTTATCAACTGATTGTAATACGTTTGACAAACAAGTCGGTACGCACATTTGGATTTTTAAAAAGAGTTCCTATACTACGAACAATAATAACCTAAAAGGCTTGCCACCTATCACATTGTGGGACTTAGTGTCTTCGGCTAGTCGTGGGTGCCAACAACGTCACCGGGCTAGTGGGCGAGCAGAGTGCTCAGCCAGAGATTGAATTATGGGTGGGGCCTGGGACCCCCCTCCCTAAGGGCGTCTCCTATGAGACCGTACCTCGACTTAGGGTGGGACCTTGGTTTGTTTCGGTAGGGGATATCGTGGCTGTGTTCCGCCCAGGGCGGAACACGGGAGTAAAACTGCAAAATATCCTCTAATATATATTTCATGTCACGAAATTGAAGTCGAAGTTGTGCGATTTTTTATGATTTTAAAAGTTCTCTGTCGCCACAAGACTGTGCCGCTTGTCTTCAAAATACTTTTGGGAGAGAAGCCAAGGTGCACCGTGAGCACCGTGAGGCGAACACCGTGAGCACCGTGAGGCGATGGTTTGCTGAAATTGAAAGAGGTCGAATTTCTTTACATGACGAATTTCGTAAAAGGCAGCCTTCAACTACCGTCAATGAAAATAATATGGCTGCTGTCAAGCGGTTAATTGAAGAAAACCCCTGGGCTACGAGACAATTTGAGGACTATTGGGGATTGATATGAGCCAAATTCAGAAAATTTTACACGAAGAATTGAAAGTTCGGAAACTTTGTTGTCGTCGGCTCCCTCATAAACTGACAGCGGAGCAGAAGCTGGCTCGTGTGGAATGGTGCCCACAGATGCTACTGAAATACGACCACGGACATTCTAATGCTGTTTATGACATTGTCACAGGAGAAGGAACGTGTATTTATTGTTTTGAACCCGAAAAAAACAGCAATCTTGTGAATGGGTGTTTGAAAATGAGAACAGGCCAACAAAAGTAAAACAAGCGAGAAACGTTGATAAAAAAATGATCGCGTTTTTTTCTTAGCTAGGGGTCCCATCTGTACAATTCCACTTGAACATCAAAAAAGTGCTAATGCCGAGTAACATTCTACCATTCTAAATTCATGCTACTAGGGTGTTAGAAAAAGTTCGAGAAAAACAACCCAAAAGCCGCCTTCTCCGACACCATGCCAACAAAACAAAGTGATTTTTATCTTTCGAAAAAGTACATCTCGTTACTCAGCCTGCGTATAGCCCTGACCTAGCACCATGTGATTTTTGTATATTCCTCAAAATCAAAGATTTGATTAGAGGTTTCACTTTTACCAACTCCGAAGAGGTAGTGCTAGCGTTCAATCAGCACGTAGAAAACATGCCTTCAGATCTGTGGTCTTCCTGTTTTAAAAAATGGTTCGATTGCGTGAAAAAATGTTTAAAATGTAAAGAAGATTATCTTGAACCTTCTTCTTTTATTTGAATTATAAACCTTGTTCAATCACTTTATTTATTAAAAAACCTCATCAAAATCCGTTGTGTAGTTTTAAAGATTTAAGCATACAAAGGGACATAGGGACAGAGAAAGCGACTTTGTTTTATACTAATTAGTGATTAGTGATACTCAGATCTACTGCTCCTTAGAGTTATAAAATAATCACACTTTGAAGCAAACGCGATCATAAAATACAGTCTAAATTTTCCAAAATTAATCAATTTTCGTACTTGCAAAAATCCACCTAAGCCCTATAGCAATTTCATATAATTAGGAAATTATAGTACAAACCCTTGACCTACGTACCTTTTTTGCTTCCTCTCGTCGTTTCCTAAATTTTGGAGGTAATATTTTCAATTTTCGGGACACATTTTCATACAAATTTTTCAAATTTTCCGAACTTTCAACAGTTTTTCAAAAATATTTTCGCAACCTTTTGACCTATTTTCAAATAACAAATAACAAATAAAGACAAACTGCGAAAGCCATATTTTTTGTAGTTACAACGTATAATACAAAAATTTGTTTGTACGGAACCCTCGGTGCGCGAGTTCAACTCGCACGTGACCGGGTTTTAGTTTTTCACCTCACTAAAAATCAGCAACTGACAACCAACTGGCAAAATATTGTTTTTACAGACATCACGTAGCCACCATTAGTCGGGCAACAGGCTGAGCATCAGGTTGCAAGGCACGTACATCGTATTAGCGACCGTGGTGAATTCTGGATGCCGGGGATACCAAATATCAGATCGTTCATTAATTTTCTTTGTTCTACTTTTATAAGTTAGCGCATAACCGTGGCTTTTTGTGCTTTTTATACTTATTTCCTGCGAAAATATGTTTGCACTTATACCTTGCAAGTATCTTTTCTATTTTCAGAACCGACTTCGATTTAAATAAGCAAGGTATCGCCTCAGTGGTCTAGAGTTTCAGTTCTTGACTGCATGTGGTCCCGGTTTCGATTCTCGGGTCGGGCAACAAAAAGAAAATTAGGTTTTTCCAATTTTCTAATAAAAAAACGTTGCTCAAGATTGGATATGTGCACGCTTGGCGATAGGCTTGCCACCTATCACATGTGGGACTTACGGCTGTTTTCGGCTAGTCGTGAGTGCCCTGGTTGTGCCTCTGCCTACCTCTTCGGGGATATGGGGGTGAAGATACTTACTTATTTTAAGGTAGGTAGTCATCTAGGTACAAGGTAGGTAGTCATCTAGGTACATTGCCTCTGTGGTCTAGCGATCTAGCGTCGGACTTGACTTCTTAAGGTCCCAGGTTCGGTCCTCGGGACGGGCAATGAAAAATTTAGAAACTGCGCATTTTCAATTTTCCAATAAAAATAACGTTACCCGGGATTAGATACGTGCCCGGTTGGCGATAGGCTCGCCATCTATCACATTGCGGGACTTAGTGTCTTCGGCTAGTCGTGAATGCCTTTGTTGTGCCTCTGCCTACCTCTTCGGGGATCCATATCGCCCATGCATAAGGTATAATATTTCTGATTCAATAATTTGGAAAAAAATGACTATTATAATTAGACGACTTTTTCAGTATAGTCATAGCAATTAAAAAAAGATGAAGTATTAATAACTTTGACGTGTTTTTGCGTGCGTTTGTGGCATCATATACATGATGGGATGGACCAATTTCGATGCAGATTTTTGTCTGAAAGCCAACGTTATCGAGTTGGTTTTTAGCTACTTTATATGAAGGTTTGGTAACCATTACCCCCTTTATTGGTCATTTTATTAGTATTGTATGTTAAGTAATGTTTTATAAAGAAATCTCCTTTCAAAATCGTTGGAAAAATATACTGTTTGGACCTAAAATCACGTGGTTTTGTGAAAATATTAATTAAGTTACTTCGTGGAAAAAATTATCTCTTTATTCGAAGATATCATGACATACCTTTCAACTTAGAATAAGCCAGATTAAAAAGAAGCAAATATCATTTTTCACGTGGCTTATTCCAGCAATTGGTTTCTCTTCGTGTTTCAAGTTCATTCTAATTCAGATTTTCATATCAGGGCATAGACATTATATCAGGAAGAAAAGCCACTGTATATAGGTTATTGGAATACGATTTTATTTCCAATATTGAGTAATATTGATGTTGCAAGAGTCGTCTATATTAATATTGACAAATCCTACTAATGTTATAAATGCGAATCGCCGTTGTGGTCTAGCGGTTCAGTTGTTGGACTTGACTGCATGAGGTTCCGGGTTTGAATCCCGGGTCGGGCAAGAAAAAGAAAATTGGGGTTTTCCAATTTTTTAATTAAAAAAAATGTTGCTCAAGATTGAATATGTGCCCGGTTGGCGATAGGATTGCCACCTATCACATTGTGGGACTTAATATCTTCGGCTAATCGTGGGTGCCCTGGTTGTGCCTCTGCCTACCCCTTCATGGGCGTGAAGATGCTTGCGAAAATTTTTGAGTATGTGTGTATGAATGTTTGTTACTCTTTTACACTCGAATGTCTTAACGGATTTGTCTGAAATAGAACACAGATAGATTGTGACCTGGATTAACACAGAGGCTACTTTTAATCCCGATCGCACAACGGGTTCATGTGAAAAAGCTGGCGAAGCCAGAGGCAACAGCTAGTGATATATATTTGTAAAATATATTATATATATAACTAGTTTTAAAAGTGTATATAACTTTCCCAATACACTTTACGAGTATACTTATGCCAGCCAGTTTCACTTTTACAGCATTATTACGACTTTACGACGAAGATAATTAAATCTGCTAAATTTTTAACGTTCAATATTTAGTAGTAACTGACGGTACTTGTGTAAAAAGTTTTCAAATATAAATGAACCACAGCTTAGTGATACCAACTGCAATATTTTTCCCATAAATTGAGGAACTGTGTTCATTATTATATTTTATCTAATTGTAAAGAATAACAAAAAATGAAAGAAATGTGAATTGCAAAATAATACTAATAAATATATTAAAGTAAAATTAAATTATGTCAAACTGTTTAAATGTTTCACCATTCAACGTCATTTTCGTTTAGTGTGATATATTTGCTAATTATATTTCTTTGTTTTTTATAACATTAGAAGGCAATACCAAGTGCAATATTTTTCCCATAAATTGGGGAACTGTGTTCATTATTATATTTTATCTAACTTTGTTCTTCCCCTTTGTAACCCAGACCAACTTTGTTCTTTTAATTGCCAGAAAGTTCATGGGATAAAAATAATTAAATCCATGGTTAAGACAGATGGTAGCAGCTAGTATTGAAAATAATAAAACCATTACAAATTGGTTGCATATGCAATAAAATTACACAAATATTATCACGCCAAGTCCTGTGCTCAGTTGGCAGAATGTATTAAGTGTTAATCGTCACGATTCCTCTACACTAGAGTTGGACAAAATGTAGTCAAATTTATGATTAAGGATTGCAATTACATTATAATGTATATATTTATTATAACTTATATAGCTTAGTGATTGTTACAATCAAAACTAACGATTATAAATGTAAGCATGAGTGAAAGTAATCCAGATTCAAAGTAATAATGATTGATGTAGTCATGATTATGTTCAATTATTAATCTGATTACAATAGTAGTTGATTACGCTCAACTCTGCTCTACACCCGTCTTCACATTGATTACTATTTTCATAAAAACACGCTGGTTTCGAATACCATTCTACGGCAATATCCGAGCGATTTTGTCATAGAATTTCAACCTAAGTCTCCCCATATATCTATATCCATCCACATTTGCATTGTATATGTGCTATGTAAGTCTTTCATCCCTCATTCTTTTCTCTTGAATATACATTTTATAATAAACTATTTCCAACAACCATTTGCGACAAGGATATTTGGTTATTCCCAAAAGAATGACACAACCATTTAATATCTGTCAAAGGAGATATTTCGTTTCATAAGAAATTGAAATAGGTCGCTTATTTGAATTTCTAATATTCTTGTGTTATTCACGACTTGATATGCCGTATGTTTTGTTTGTATAGACGTGAATATACGTCAGATTTTTGTCAGCCAATCAGATTTAATAGTTTGATCCCGCTATCGGAAAGCATTGAAGGTATTTTGGTATTGTTTCAATATCCAACACAAGTCCGGAAACTGGCACGAGGCGTTTAAGATTTTATCGTTTTGATTATCTGATGGCGTAGCCTGCTTACATGTGGATGGCATAATTTAAACGCACTGGACAATTTCCTACGAAACAAAAAAAGCAAAAAATTAACGCATACAATTTTATAGATATGGGCAGTAAAAATATTTCTTTTTTATGTGAGACGACCGCGAATAAACATACGGCTCTCCTGATAATAAGAGATAACTGTTGCCTAAAGACACCATAGATGTTACAGGTGCGTTGTAGTCCTGTGGCCGGGATGTTGGGCCTATAGTGCAAGTTTACCGACTACCCTGCCCTTCGGGCCGGAACATGATATGGCGACAGGAATAGATAGGGCGGTAGATCCCTACCCAGGCAAATTGCTGCACAGTACTCTGCCACGCTACTCTCTACTCTACATCAATAATTTACATACATATGTGCATACACATCTTCACGCCAAGTCCCCTACGGGGTAGACAGATAGTATCGAGTGCCAAACCTCACGATCCTGAGAAACCTCTCTGGCTTTCTTTACATTCATTACCCCTTTCATACAATTCGATAATTTAACAATACGAGTTTGACAAATATTCTTTCTTCCTTGTCCCAAGGGGAAATAAAATTTATTTTCCACTTTCTAGGAGCATTTTAAAATCGAACACGAGGAAAATTGACGAATTCAATCAGATTTGGCAACCCTAAATGTAGGTCGTGGGAAAATTTCTCGACGTAACCTCGTGGTGACCCTTTTGCAAGATTAGTTAAAACGTTATTCAAGCGTTCATTACATCGGGCATTCGACTCCATTCAAGGAAAAATTTACCCTAGAAACATGGTGGTATTTTCTATAATTTTGTACATTGCATTTTAAATAATAAATTATGAGTACATATACCTACTATGCCTACTATGCCTATTTCTTATCGCCTCTGTGGTCTAGCGGTTCAGTTGTTGGACTTGACTGTATGAGTTCCCGGGTTCTAATCCCGGGTTGGGCAACATAAAGAAAATTGGGTTTTTACAATTTAGTTTTCCATTAAAATTAAAGATAAAAACTATCCTATGTGTTAATCCAAGTTAACCTTTATGTGTGTGCCAAATTGCATGAAAATCGGTTAAGCAGTTTTTGCGTGAAGGAGTAACAAACAAATAGACATACAAACTTTCGAATTTATGTTAGTTGGATAGGCTAACACCACAACAACTGATTAAAAAATCCATTTTTTGACTCCTATTGGTAACAGACAACAGTGGCTTATAGTCTCCATAGATACTGTAACATCCCTGTCCTTTAACGGGGATGTTAGGCCCCTACTCTACTCTCCTGACCAGAACACGACACTAATTATGGCGGCAGGAATAGATAACGATCTACACTCTACCAGTGGTCTTATCGGTAATAGAGCGTCAGATGGTCTACTCTAAACAGGGAAACGTGGAAAAACTATTTCTTATCTCCAGTATCTTCAGGTCTATATCCCCGAAGGGGTAGACAGGCACAACCAGGGCACCTACAGCTACCAGACTAAATCCCAAAATGTGATAGGTGGCAAGCCTATCGCCAACCGGGCACATATGTATGCAATCTCGGGTTTTTATTAGAAAATTGAAAATATACATTATCTATATTTTTTGTTGCCTGACGCGGGAATCAAACTCGGGACCTCAAGAAGTCAAGTCCGATGCCGGTCCGCTAGACCATAGAGACGATCGAGAACAGATCTTAACAAAATCTACCACTTGTATTGTTAAAATACAAGAAAAATGTGATATCTTATTCCAGGAGTATTTTACCCTGATTCCTACCCATGAATTACCAGCAGTAACGAGTTCCAGCTGGCTTGGATGAGGTAATTACAGATGTTTCTGCTCCGACGAAATAACAAATGGCACCTAATGATGTTGCCTTGAGGGTAATTTTACTTCGCTGCTCTTACTGCAGGTGCTTCAGAAAATTATTGCAGAGTGTTTGTTTTTCATTTAATAGCGGTTCTAGATGGTTGAAAACATTGGTTGACATCCGATCGGATCGTAGATTTAATCCAAGATAAAAAATAATCGGCAGATGGAAACTAGGTTTTTTCCAAAGTCACCTTCTTAAGATGTGTTTACAACCATCTGCAACGCTTTTAACAGTTTTTGTATTTGACAGTTTTTATCATTACTAAATGTCCAGTAGGCGATAGGTTGGCAACCTATCGCCCATTGTGGGACTAAGTACCTTCGCCTAATCTTGGTTGCCCTTGCTATACCTATTCCTACTTCATTGAGGATACGGATGTGAAGATACTTGGTTTTTAACTGACTATGCTACACACGTGTTTCCATCGGCGATGTTTTAATTCACAGTTTTATGTCATGACTTGATGGTAAGAGACACCATAGAGTACGTCTCTATCTTATCTGTACTAACTTTATAGCGGTAGGAATAAAAGAATGAGCTCTACCAACCGCGAGGCTCGTGTTCGATTCCCGACGAAGGCAGAAATTTGTGTGATTTGCTACACTGCATTTACTATACATGTAATATACACTACATATACTATACTCTAATATTTGTATTGCCTTGTCTGGGTGTTTATTTTTTTGTTCCAGTATTAATTGAAGTATTTCTATGTATTAGTATCGTTGACTAACACCCATAACACAAGCATATCGTTTGATTACTTTGGAGTTATATCAATTTGGGTAATTTGTCCCCTGATATTTATTTATTACACAATAACCTCAGAATCCGTTATTGGCTTGTTTTGGATAAATGGGTGAGCCAAAACACTTACACAAGACGCTTGCAACACAGGCTCCAGGGTCTGAGATTGTTGGGCCACTGCCTACCCCTTCGGGGATATAGGCGTGAAGATGTCAACACCGGACCACTGAACCGCAGACACTGCTATTCTTTTGCTACATGTTATAACGATGATGTATATATAATAACTAGCTGCTGCCCACAACGTTGCCCGCGGGGTCCCACAGGAACATTGTTTCGGGATAAAAACTATCCTATTTATTAATGCAAGTTAACCTTTATGTGTGTACCAAATTTCATGACAATCGGTTTATCAGTTTTTGCTTGTAGGAGTAACAAACAAACATACAAACTTTCGCATTTATGACATCAATAGGATATATTTATACATATTGTGAGTGTAAGTATTGTGTATGCTATAAATATGTATGTATGACGTAGTATTATAGAATTTAACATATATGTTTATTTGCTTTCAGGTAAGGCTTTTGAAATGGAGTGGGATAGTTTGTAACCAGCTGATTCACACAATCAACGCAAGTATGGTTCCAGTGAAAAGATTCTTCATTATTTATTTCTAGCACGATTCGTAACAACCTAATTCAATAATTTCTGCAGAACTATTTAGTGTCAGCCTCAGTAAACAGTAAAATTTCTCGAAATCACATTGTTATAGCTCATCGCTCAAGATCTGGACACGATCCGACCAACAAATTTGGGTATCTAATGAAAAAAGTAAATTAACCTAATTGTGAGACATGCTGAACGTCCTCTACTATAGAGGACGTTCAGCACTTGTTGATGGAATGTGTCAAATATTGTGATGATAAAAGTTTACTGCTTGCAAAATACAATGTCAACAAATTTGATGTAGGAGCTTTTGTTTATATTTTATCACACCCAAATGGAGATGCCGCGAAGGAACTATTCGAAATGTTCTTGTTAAACTTATAATTAATTACATAAATATTATTAGTTTCTTAAGCATTCATAGGGCTAGCATACATGCATAGGTAAAAGCCCTACAAAATAACAGACAAAAAAAGTAATAACTGCGTTTTAGTGACTTTAAAACTTATAATACTGTAAATTGGCTCCAATTTATTGAAAGAAATAATGTCAATAATAACATTATTTACAATGTTATTCCAAAAAAATCATATACCTTTAAATAAGCAATTCTTGTATTTATATGTCGTAGAGAGATATCACACATACGCGGGCCGAACGAGTTCCACAGGGACTAATAGGCTGAGAGCTCACTACTTGAGGGTAGTTAGTAAATAATTCAGAAATATCAAAACAAAGCCGTTACACCTGATCTAGTCGTACAACCACATCGTAAGCCTCATCATAATAATAAACAATAGAGAAGCTACGTAATTACTTACTACACTGTTAACAAACATAACCCCAATCATGCACAAACAACTATAGCGTACACCCATTTGTTACTAAACAAATCATCGTAAACATTGGAGTAAGCCTGCTACTATGACAACACTACGTAAACACGTCACGGTGTTTGTGCTTACGCAATCGCAAAACCCCCAAAGGGAAAAGGGGGGCTCCACCCCGCCCCTCCTAACGTGAGTGCCGACCAAATAATGCACCCCCCGGACGACCCACATCCTGGGCCCCAAGATCCCAATTGAATTAACAATTTCGACCTAAAAGTGTCTCTTTGTCAACCTATGACAGGGAGAGACCAGTGGCGTCCTCCGTACTAGACAGTGGTCCAAATACTGAGAGACGTGCACAAAGCATGTCTGCCACAATATGGTGGCGCAAGGGTTTATATACACGTGGCCGCGGTGAACGGACCAATAAGAAACGAGTTACTTGCTAATGCGCCACCTGTTGTGCTAATGAGATAACTTTATCATGACTTCCCGACAAACGGACCAATAACAAACGAGTTACTTGCTAATGTGCCACCTGTTGTGTTAACGAAGCAACTTTATTCATGACTTCCCGATAATTCGACCAATAAGAAACAAGCTACGAGAATTCCAATGCACCTGTGGCGCCAAATGTTCTAATGACCACAATATTATAACAACTATACTTTATTCATGACTTCCCGACGTTACACGCGGCTGCGCCGCCTGTTGTACAGACGATACTCATGACTGACCACAGATATTAGAAAATATACTAGCTCATGACCTTCCGACATATACATATATATAATTGGAGTCTCGGAACCGGCTCTAACGATTTTCAGGAAATTTAGTATGTAGGGGGTTTCGGGGGCGATAAATCGATCTAGCTAGGAATCATTTTTAGAAAATGTCATTTTATTCGTGTTTAAACTGAAAATTTTATTCGTGTTTAAACTGAAAAATATGACTGATATCAGTTGGCGAATAATAACACTAGTTTTTTTAGCAGTAAATTTATTCCAGCAGATGGCGTTGTTAAGAGACACGAAGTCAATGAGTGTTTGCTAAAAAAATACTGAGTAAAGCTCGGTCATCCAGGTACTACTGTATATCCTATTAATATTATAAATGCGAAAGTTTGTAAGTATGGATGTATGGATGTTTGTTACTCTTTCACGCTCGAATGGCTGAACGGATTTGTCTGAAATTTGGAAGACATATAGATTGTGACCTGGATTAACATATAGGCTATTTTTAATCCCGATCGCACACCGGGTTTCTGTGAAAACGCGGGCAAAGCCGCAGGTAGCAGCTAGTTACAAATAAATTTTACGAAATTGTTTAATTAATTTTTAATTTGTCATTTAATGTTATTTTTTTATTCAAACAAGATGACAAAAATATGTACCTACTCTTTTCTAAATAATAGTTGTGTATACATCTTTGTATCATGGAATCATTTTAAAAAAAATATATGTGGTCCATGATGGTCCTGGTCCAGGCTCCTTTTCAGAATAGTCTATCTGCCTTCCTGCCATAAAAGACAAACGTAGGTTTACTGTCACTAACACTGTGTCATCTGACTAGGTGGTAGAGTTTCGTAGCGAATGGTCCCACTTATTTTTTTTTTCAATATCCTAATAGTTTTTACGTTGTTACCGTGAATATTTTTGTCACTCATGTGACGACACCATTAATTATGACCTATATTTCTAATAATGAACCATCAAAATCGGTTCGCTACTGACCGAGTAGTAACTTAACAAACATTAAAAGAAAACAGTCTAATAGAGAAGCTTCTCCTTTTTGTAGTTGGTTAAAAAGGCACCTAGCTACATTAACCTTAACTAATTCCGTAGTGCTTTTTTTTAACGACGACGCCAAGCGCGCCAGGACGATGTCGAAGTCACTTTCTGACCCCAGGTATTTTACTTAATAATGGTATTTTGGGTTGATTCCACCACTAGTATGTAATAACATAATATAGTTCTGATCGACAATAGATATACAATTGTTGATGAGGCCAAAACAAGCTCGTTGCGGCGCCGCGCAAATAAAATCGTCGGTTTGCTTTGTGGCGTTGCGGCGTCGTAGACGTGTCTCTGTCATGGAACATCGTGAGAAACTTAATGCTTATTTGTTATTGAAAAGGTAATAGCCTGTTTTAAATAAATAAATATTGTCGCGCTGCTACAATCGGTAGTGACGCCATTGCCGATTCAAGCGATGTGCGATGCCGCACCGCTATTATGTGTTTTGACCCCAATACTGTACGTATAGTAAACCTTCGATAACATACGTTATTCTTATTACATTACACGTTACCATTATAACGTTGACGTAAACTGTGTTTATAAATGCAAATGTGATATTATGGACACTGACGACGAAAATAGCCGTTCCATTTTTAAATACAGAGAAAACCTTTTATCTTTACAGCACATGCTACGAATAGCTTCTACACGCTACGCTGCTACGAGAATTTAGTATGCAATTATCTGTGTGTACTTTTGTGTATCAAACTGTCTTTAGCCACTGAAGGAAAAGGGGGATGTTAAACATTTGATGTGTGTGTGTAACACCTAACAAATTGGCCGATTTTAATAAGGATTTTTTAAACCTAAATCATTACATGTATAATCATTATACAATAATATACATCTGAGTTACATTGTGTATATGTTGTATTTTGAGATTACTTTTTAATATTATTATTTCCTTATGAATTAGGTTGACTGATAAATAATTCAATGTAGTTTTTAATCCACATTTATACAGTATTCCACATATAAATACTCTAAAATCTAAATCGATACTTTTAGGATACAATTTTAATTGTGCAGTACGTGTGTTTATGATTCCTTTACGTATCTTTCGAGTAATGATAGAGTTTTTTGTTTGCCATCAGTAAGGAGAAGTTCGAGAATACGGTGATATAAACCTTTCATCATGATTTCTATAAAGGGTACGACCTAAATAACGTCTAGGTCTTTATATTTTGTATCAACAAAGTATACGCTAATACAAATATATTATAGCAAAACAAAAAATACAAGTTCAGCTTGACTCTAATTTCTGACCAAAATACAACTTTTCTATTGATAACTCCATAGCTCTAAAAATAATACGTAATTTTGTAATAAAAAATTAAATTTAATCAAATGGATTAAATGTAATATAAATAAATAACATGTTATGTTTCCACCCTAATTCTAACTCAAAATCTTCGAGAAAATAGTGTTATACTGTGCTCATTCTACCAAAAACTCCTATTTATTTATGTTATTTCTAAAAATTATAGAGGGTAGCTATAATTTTTCTATTGATAGCTCAATAGCTCTAATAAACAATACATACGTTTGTAATAAAAAAATAAATTGAATGTAATGGATTAAATGTAATATAAATGAATAACACATTATGTGGAAACATAATTATAATTTAAAATAAATCTTCGAGAAAATAGTATTATATTGTACTCATTCTACCAGACGTCTATTTATTTGTAATTTTTTTTAAATTTTAGATATCCATATGTAACATTTGCCAGATTACTCGTCGACCTACTTGATCGTTTGCATTGTTTTCTTTAAAAATCTAAAATTTTTGAAGGAAGGATAGTCATTGGTGTGCCAATTTACGCACCCGCTTAACTACCTTTAAGTTATTGCTATTTTCTTTCAATGATAGTAATACAAAAAGATAAAACACATTTAGTGCTGTTATGCTGTTCTTAAATTAGTTTGTACATGACATTTCTACAGATTTTCAAGTTTACATGTTCGGACTAATCTGACATGTCTAAAATGTTCCATCTCTTTCTTTTCGTTTCATTGGAAAAAGTTTTCATCAGGATTACCATCGTTGTTTAATTTTACCATTGCCAACGTTCCGGCGAAGGAATCCTACGTATACTATCCTGTTCATTCTTCTTCACTTTGCATACCAGCGCTTTTCTTTCGCTTATAACACGATCCATACAAAAACAGGTAGCATAGTGAAATTAGGTCAGCGTGTGGAGCCAAAGGTGTTTTAATTATTTTTTTCTAATTTTATTTTCCCATCAAGAAATATTCGTTGGGTCACGTAACTATGGATTATTATCCAAGCTCTTTTAGGACCTCTTAATAGCTGGAGCTTAGGAAAGTCACATTAATATTTAAAGCTAGTTTTTGCTCCCGTATTCACTCACAATTTTTCATGTGAAAGGACACCGAACATGCGCACGGATCACATGATGGTAACAGACTACAGTTGCCTATAGACACCATAGATGTTACAGGTGCGACGTCACCCTGCGGCCGGGATGTTAGGCCTTGCAAGGTTGTGCAAGTCAACCAGCTACCCTACTCTTCGGACCGGCACATGACCGAGTCATAATGTCTATTTGGTTTGGCCAATTGCATCAATCAACTCCTATCCACCATAAAGGCAGCAGGAGCAAGCACCATGAGGCAGTGAATCCTTACACTGGCAAGTCGTTACCCAGCACTCAACCACCAGTGGTCTTTTTGATACTGACCTATATTTTAACCAGAGCATACGCATGAAACATTCCACGATCAGACCACTCGGATATTATCCGAGGGTGGTGTCAAGAGTTTTCGAAACCGGTGTATGAAAAGAGTAATGAATGTGAAGGAAGCCAGATACGTTTGTCAGGATCGTGATGTCTGTCACTCGATACTCTCTGCCTACCACATAAGGGACTTGGCGTGAAGATATGTATGTATGTTCTTGTTTATAAATATTGTTGCAAGGACGTTTGAAGTCAATAGCAGGTAGATGTTAAAAGTCCGAAAGACTTTTTCCCCGTGTTGATCCAGTCCGGTTCCTTTGCACGACAGCGCTAAAATTATGGCGGCAGGAATAGGTAAGGCGCTGGTACCAATCCGGGTGAGTCGCTGCAAAACTCTTCCACCTAGTCTGATGTAACGATGATAGTGACAGAAAGTATATGCTCGCCTTTTACGAGCTGTCTGACAGGAAGGCAGATGGTCTATTCTGAGAAGGAGCCCGAACCAACACGGGGAATATGGCTATAAATCAACTTATAGAAGAACATACACGCGGACAAAGCCAAAAGCCGTAGTTGTTAAGATCATAAAACAAAAAATACTAAATGGAAAATTAAAAGACGTATCCTCACAAAAAATGAGTTTCCAAATCTTTCATTATTCGTCTCCTCGAGCAGTACATTTCGAAACATAATGTTGTAAAAACAAAGGATAATTAATTCATAAATCTCGACCGCTCCTTCATGCTTCTTTTATAAAGTTAATAAAAGAAAAGTTATAAGAAAACAGTTGCCTCAGGTTTAATATCTAGTTAATGATTACCGACAGTTCTGAATATTAATCAAGGCTTAGCAGTGGATATTTAGCAAGTACTTTCAATGAGCTGAAGAAGCATTTAGGTATTTTTTCCGTACTTTCTTGTGACGGAAATTAAACCTTAAATGGTTTCTTTTGGAGGTTAAAAACAACAAAATGTCCAATCAAATATTTGTCCTCGCTTTTATGTAACCAAATAGTCCAATCAAATCTTCGTTCTCGCTTTTACGTAACCATGTGGCCAATAGCAATAGACCAATAATATTTATTATTTGTTCACTTGCAAAAACTCCTTTTTTTACAAAGAGAGAGAGAGAGATTTGTCGAAACGAGGCCGCGTTTCGACAAATGATCTTTTATTTTTTTCGTGTTTGCCTTCTGGCATGCTATAATGGCTGGTTTGACACATTGCAATGGTTATGTGAATGTTCTCATCAAAAAGTTTTTACCTCTGTGGTTTTGTTGGACTTGACTTCTTAAAGTAACGGATTAGATCCCCCGGTCGGGCAAAAACATGTATTTTCAATTTTCTAATAAAGTTATCGTTGCCCGGGATTGGATATATGCCCGATTGTCGATAGGCTTGCCACCTATCACATTTTGGGTCTTAGTGCCTTCGGCTAGTCGTGTCCCGTGGGTGGTGCGCTGGTTGTATCTCTGTCTATCTCTTCGGATATATGAGTTGACCCTGGGATAACTTGGGTATGGAATGTCAACCTAGGTCTCCCCGGGTAACTAAGTACATTCAAACACTTTTGCAAGGTATGTCTGTACTTACTGACAATATTTCATCTGCCATTCTAACAACACAAACTAACCAACGGAACATACTCTTACACATTTTTGTAACAATACTTTCTTTCAATCCCAATCTTTCTCTGATCTCACCATTTCGATATTTCCTGAAGCGCTCCAATTTTTCACATTTTTATGTTTTCTTTTCCTGTAATGTTTTTCAACTATCTTTTTCTGTAATGTTTGGATAAGCACAGAATGTAATGTGTATGTATAATGTAATAAGTGCAGCGCCCTAAACAAACCACAATTTAAAGTAGCTTGTCCAACGCTACGTTCACATTATTTCCAGTACACATTCACCTTTATGCTTACCTTTAACTACTTGTTTTACTTTAACAAACTATCTATCCCTGCTAAAAACACTACCGAAATAAACAAACTCATTTATAGGTGCCAGCACTACTTTGTCTACTAAAACTCTTCAATCCATCTGGCTACGTCTCTTTCGTATATTATTTTGGTATTATGCACATTCAAATTTACGCATTTCGCTTTCCAATCGTCATCTGTTTTTTTTCTGTTATCATAATTATGTGGACGCAAATGGGCTATTTTAATAAGCATATTAATAATGGTAAAAATAAATGAAAACCTCATTTTTATAATATATTTCCATATATCAAAGTAAAGGATCAAGTTATAGATAGTAAGATGAGTAAAATTGGTATGCCATCTCATGTCAACCTTATTTTAACTTTTGAAAATATAACAATCAATCAAAAGCATATTAATTATTTTTATTCTCACATTAATGTTTAAAGTATAAGAACAAATAATTATCTTGAATTAAACTTAAAACATTAAAAAAATTACGTATGAAACGGCGGTTCACTATTTTTTTACAAAAATTATAGATATTTACACGAATTTCTTGCATAGCTAAGATTGTTTTTTTTTTTTAAATAGGAAAATCTGTGGGAACGGTTCATTTTTCTGTGTATGTGTGTTCTAATATATTGTATTATAGGCAGAAACGACTTTTTATTTCCTTTGTTTGTTAGTGCACTTGTTTTTTAAACACGTTTTCAAGTGTTTTTTAAAGGATGTCCGCCAAATGAATCCGAACTGGACGGTGGACGCGAACAGGCGAATTTACCCTATGTATCTACATACTTATATCCGTACGAATGTAGCAGACAGCATTTATTTTGATGTAACGAATAAACATTAATTTTACACTAACTTTTTATAAAATGAACATTTTAGTTTAAGAATATACTTAGAGTGTGTTAATAAAACGGTGATATAAATTATCACTTATTATAAAACATGAAAGTCAAACTGGCCGTCATAGTATGCCGCTACTTTAGTTTGCATGCTGTACCTAGAGAACTGCCCTTGATACCAATATTTTATAGATATCTTTTCGTTGAGTGGGATGTAAAGATACGATATAAATTCAAGGCGATCTCGGTGGAGGTATAACCAGGACACCCATGACTAACCGAAAACCCTAAATAAGCCGATCGCATATAACCAATTCCAGACAACGATGTTTTTATACGAAAATTTAACACACTTTTTTTGTTGCCTAAACCTTTGAATCCGGGATCTCATGAAGTCAAGTCTAACGCCGGATCGCTAGACTACGGAGGTAAGATGCAGTCGTTTTTTTAGCATTTTTGCTGCGCTTCAATTAAGTTTTTTGCATTGCTTTTTGGGCAAGCTTGATAGTTAACACGGTGAAGTAATCGAGAGAAAAATTCAGTTGTTTAGAGTGTGAGCAAACTGAATAAAACCACTTAAATTAAGCTATAATTTTCTTCATAAACAGTTATATTTAATTAATCAAATTTAAACAATTAATGCACATTATTTTAGCAGCGATCCGATCACTTCGAGATTTTGCCTGAGAATCACAAATTATAAAGACTTATGTACAAGTAATGAGAATGTCCTTTCCTACCGCCCAAATGTCAAGCATTTCGCTCTATGAAAATCGCGTGAAGTTTTGGCGCCATCGAGAGAAAAGATGGTCGAAGTTTTTTCATAATTATTGAATTTCGTGTTGATATTGAGTGAAGTCAATTTTGGTGGCATTTTGTACAATTTTGTTCAGTGAAAGTGCAAAAATGAAATAATCACTAAGAAATTAGCGTATCGTGTATTTCCTCGTTGCCGCCAAATCTCATTCATAAGCTTGTGTAAAAAAGCTAGCGCTTTACATAAGAGCCTGACATGACTTCCTGACGACTTATGACTGATGACTAATTAAAATGAATTGAAATTGATATAAAAATTTATGCAAATTTCTACTTGACTAATGGCTAAATACTAACGTGAAGGCCAAAACCTAAAGAAAGAAAGAAAGCATTTCGCTCTAGCGCCAAAGCTGCTCATTGGCGGTACACAGCCACGTTTCTCATTGGTTGAATTCGTTAGGTGCCAACCGACCATATAAAACGTGGTGTTGTTAACAATAGACAATAATAATAAATATCCCGGGACAAGTTACACAAATTGAATCTAACCCTAAAATAAGCAAATTATTTGCTTGTGTTATTGGTTTTAGTCGACAATGCTCCTACACAGAAACACTTAAATAGATACCAGAATAATATTAATAAAAACCCACACCCGGAACTGTAGACATCTAAATGTCTGCGTTTTTTGTCTTTATCACACAAATGTCTGTCCCCGTTGGGAATCGAACCCAAGTCGGTTGGTCGGTGTAGTTAGGCGTGTACGCTAACCGCTTTAACCAACGAGGCGGTCAACTTAACTCAAATACAATCCGACAAAAAATATATCCAAAATTATTTTCCAAATGACAAACATGACTTTTCAAACAGATATCATTTAGTCAATAACCACTCGACTTTCTGTGAAAAGCGAAAATATAAGCGTTTGAAATGACCGAGCATTAGTAGAAATTAATATGAATGAGTGCTGTGCCTGTGGGACGTGGGAAAGTGGGTCGGGAGCTTTCTGTATAATTAATTGCTAAATACTAAGCTTCGGTCGCGACTCGGTCTTCAAGTACTAAAAGCGACGCAGATATCTGACCTCTTTATACTACAAAGTAATGTATATGGGTCAGATATCTGCGTTGCTCACCGTTTTATATTGTACGAAGACTTTTTTCAATTTTAAAAGTAAATGTGATACTAGAGCTTCCGGGAAACTTCGTTTCACTAGTTTAGTATATACGAGTATAGGAAACATTTAAATGTTGTTTTTCGCAGTCCAATTGGATAAAAATCAGGGCTTTAAATACCGGTTGTTTTAGGAACCGTTAGCAATGACCTTGAAGCAATACGGATACCAAGGCGTTTCCTGTACTGTTTATACCGGTACCAGACTTAGTACCGATACTATTGGTTTAACGGTTTTTATACCGGTACTGGTTCAATGATACCGATACAAGAAAATTATTACTTATCATTTTTTCTTCAATCAAAGATATCCCTGTTCCTTCATGAGAGATTAAAATAATACCCATAGCTAAAAAGGAAAATTGACGACATCGTACTTGTATTTAACGGGTACCTTGGATAACGGTTTTTATCGGTGTTAGTACCGGTTTTTTTTTTAGTACCGGTACTTATTAGATAACGGTGTCGGGTCGGCAACGGTATACGAAGTACCGGTACCCACTTTGGAACCGGTACCCAGGTATCGAAATGGCAAGAACAAATGGTACAGAACCTGTACTTTTCGTATCGGTTCAAAGCCTTGAAAAATTATCATATGTTCGTCTCCTGGTTCGTAACTATCTCCCTATCAATATTCAGCTAAATCGGTTTAGCCGTCCTCGAGTTATAAATAGTTTAAGCAAACACGATTTTCTTATTTATATAGACTAGCTCTTCCGACGAATTTCGTTTCACTAGTTCAGTTTATACGTTCTGTTCAGTATATACCTTTTTTCCGTACGGGAAAAATAAAAATGTTGTTTTTCCTAGTTTCGTCGCAGTCGAATGGAATAAAAATTATCCTATGGTTGTCTCCTGTTTTGAAGCTACCTCCCTATCAATATTTAACTAAATCAGTTTAGCCGTTCTCGAGTTATAAATAGTGTAACTAAAACGACTTTCTTTGGTTTATAATAAAAAAATAGATGTGTATATAGATATCGAACAAGCAGACGATTCTCCTGGCCACTATTGGGTAGATATAATTGTTGTAGACACCATAGATTTTTGCTTTGTGGATGCTATACAGCAATTGACTCGGTAGGTATCCACCTGTCACAACGTCAGTGCTTGGCATTGTAAACTTAAGTAATACGTAGATCACACTATAAGTTTAGCGTAAATTAAAAAAAAACATGTTATGACCAAAATATTATGTTTATTGCTTTTATAAATAATCTCCTTTACATTTTAAATATTTTTTCATGCGATCGAACCATTTTTTAAAAGAGAAGGACCACAGATCTGAAGGCATGTTTTCTACGTGCTGATTGAACGCTATCACTGCCTCTTCGGAGTTGGTAAAAGTAAAACCTCTAATAAAATCATTGATTTTGGGGAAAATACAGAAATCACAGCACAGGGTGCTGGATCGGGGCTTTACTTTTTCGGAAGCTAAAAATGACTTTGTTTGGTCGGCCGTGAGTAAAGAAGCGTTATCATGATATAGGAGAATGCGGCTTCTGGGTCGTCTTTCCCGAACTTTTTCTAACATTCTGGGTAAATGGTAGAATATCACTCGGCATTAACACTCTTTTGATCTTCAAGTGGAATTGTACAGATGGTACCCGTAGCTGATAAAAAAACGCGATAATTTTTTTACCAACGTTTCTCGCGTGTCTCATTTTTGTTGGCCTGTTCTCATTTTCAAACACCCATTCACAAGGTTGCTGCTTTTTCGGGTTCATAACAATAAATCCACGTTTCGTCTTCTGTGACAATGTCATAAACAGCATTAGAATGTTTGTGGTCGTACTTCAGTAGAATCTGTGAGTTTCATTCCACGCGAGTCCGCTTCTGCTCCGCTGCTGTACACGAGGGATCCAAGGAAAATAATGTCTCCGAACTTTGAATTTTTTGTGTATAATTTTCTGAATTTGGCTCACACCAATCCCAATAGTCCTCGAATTGTCTCATAAGTAATCCGGGTGTTTTCCTCAATTAACCGCTTAACAGTAGCCACATTATTTTCGTTGACGGTAGTTGAAGGCCGCTCTGTACGAAATTGGTTACATAAAGAAACTCGACCGAGAGAGGTCGAGTTTCTTTATATAACGCTACATTCAGCAAACCATCGCCTTACGGTGCTCAAACAAGGTGCTTTCCCCAAAAGCATTTTGAAGACGAGCGGCCCAGTCTTGCGGAGAAAGAAAACTTTTAAAATCATAAAAAATCATCGCTTTAAAATCTTTTCGACTAAAACGTTTTAAAAATATAACGTTCGAAAATCAAATAGTTCCGATTAGCTAGAAGTGCAAAACTTTTAATGTGCCCCTGTAGCCTCATTTCGACCTGATAACATTCATTTTTGTTGTCATGTTGTCCGGTGTTGGATATAACTTAATGAGGTCCTAGGTTCGATGGCCAAGTCGGCCAGCAAAAATTGTGTTTTCAATTTTATATATAAATGTCCGGTTGTCGATAGGTTTGCCACCTATCATATTGTCGGATTTAGTATCGGCTAGTCATGGGATCCTGTTTACAACTCTGACTACTTCTTCGGGGATACGAACGTGAAGATATTTTTTCCATATCTTTCTGTCAGCGACAGGTTTTTTTGTATAAGAACTCCATTAAAAACGACTAAAGAGCTCAAGGTCCCCTGGAAAATGTCTACACTGAAGCGAACATCAATCACAGAACTAAACAAAAGGCCGGCAACAAACGACAACTACTTTCTTCAGACGACTTCATTAATGTTAGCCAGTTCATTTGCATGTTTTTTAGGTAATTATTGTGGATGGCAAAATGTAGTCTCTGTTTTATATGGCAAACTTGTCTATCTTGTACTTTAAATGCCATTAGTAAAGCTAGACTAATGTATTCCATAGTATAAGTTGATATTTTTACCTTTGGTGGCTCTAGGCGTTGTGAATTTCTAACCATAAAATCTATCTGCTTGTTTGCCTTCCAATATCATAAAAAAAGGTATAGGAAAGGTAGAACCAATCCTGAGACCCACCTAGTTATGACTGACTGCACTGGTAGAAGAACCAGTATTATCAGCATGCAATAGGGTCATCCTATGCTACCAAAAATAGCAAATAAATAATAATATAAATCATATACAAAACTGAATCCCCATTTCGCGTGGTTAACGCATCAGAAGGCGCATCAGCAGAACGCCAGCAACGGAAGGACAAATTTTGCAAATTATTTTTTGTGGTGTTGGATGTTGTCAGGAAAAAAACGGGAAAATAGGATCTCCTATTAGAGTGGGAATACAGTGGTTTAATCCATAGAAAATGTTTGTGGCTGTAAATGTCAAATGATACGGAGTTCGCCGGGTCGGCTAGTAGCTTATAAATAGTTTGATATTCCATTTGATAGCTAATGATATCTACTAAGATCAAGCTAAACGATTCGTACAGCAATTGAACCAAGAACAGATTCAAAATCAAGATTTTTCTGCCACTAGACTAACATTTTCAGGGTGGGATACTTTCACCTGCTCGTTAACATCAAAAATTGGACGAAACGTTTTTCAAACGTTTAAATAGTTTGCCCTTATTATAGAATTTTCCAAGCAAGAAATGAACGTTTAATAAAAACAGTTTTATTAATCGCCTCTGGTGTCTAGCGGTTCAGATGTTAGACTTGACTGCATGAGGTCCCGGGTTCGAATCCCGGGTCGGGCCACAAAAAGATAATTTGAGTTTTCCAATTTTCTAAAAAAAAATTTGGTCGGGATTGGATATGTGCCCGGTTGGCGATAGGCTTGCCACCTATCACGTTGTTGGACTTGGTGTCTTCGGCTAATTGTGGGTGCCCTGGTTGTGCTTCTGCCTACCTGTTTGGGGATATGGGCGCGAAGATACTTATTAAACCTCAAGCGCAATAAAACTGCAAAAACCGACAAACTATTTCATTAGATACTGATAGCAACTTTCGTGACCAATACATGGCTCGTCCTTGCTGCCTGGAAGGAATGTAGATGGTCTATTCTTAATATCGGACCCTGGCCAACATTGGGAAAATAACTCAAAATTTTTGACGGTAAAATTATTTTATTATAACTGATAGAATATTTTTTTACTATTTAGTTTAGTAAGAGTCTAAAGTGTTTTTTTTTAATTATCATGTATTTCTTGGAAACGCTTTCTTTCGGGTTGGTCTCATTTAGATTTTTGTAAGAGATCACAATTGTTTTTCAAACTTAATAATTTTCGCCTGTGTGGTCTAGCGGTCCAGGTGTTGGACTTGACTTCATGAGGTCTCGGATTCGAATCCCGGGTCGGGCAACAAAAAGAAAATTAGGGTTTTCCTATTTTTCAATAAAAAAAATTTTGCCCGTGATTGGATATGTGCTAGGTTAGCGATAGGCTTGCCATCTATCACATGGTGGAACTTAGTGTCTTCGGCTGTTCGTGGGTGCCCTGCTTGTACCTGAATATGGGCGTGAAAATACTTGTATTAGTACTAATTAAATTACGCGCTTCGGCTTTATTCCTCAAGCTTCGGAAATCCGAATGTATTTTAAAGATATATCTATATGGAGTTGTTATTACATAATTAATCATTTCGCTTAAATTTAGATTAGGTCCGAAAATTTAAAAATAAAAGTATAAAGTGTAAAAAGAGTAAAGCCGAAGCTCATAATTTAAATAGAAGTACTGTGCTTTTTAAGCTTAATCATTTGAACTTTTATTTTGTTTAAATCGCATAATACTGAAGTAATGGGCTCTAACAAAATTCGATCTCGCTAAAATTCTTTGTAGAACGCCATATTCTTTTCCATTAGACCACACAACAATCAGCCCCGACCTGAACAAAAGGCAAACTCCGAGTACTTTCATTAAATCTCTCCATTAGTGTTCATTTTTCCATGTCATTTAGGTTATGGTCGTGGATATGGTCCTACATAATGTAGTGTTCGACTTAGATTTTATGAGCTGTGATATTTGAATGGTATTCAATAAGAATGGACGGGATTGGCTGGATATAAATAATTTTGAATTAAAAGGTACAGGAAAGTACAACACTCCACTGTCCCCGAAGAAGCAGAACTGGCAGAGGTGTAACTATTACACCCACCATTAGTTGTAGCAAATAATGTGTTTTGTGGGAAACCTGTAGCACGTGCACTAATCCAATCCTGGACAACATTGCTTTTATAAAAAAATATTAAAAAAACACCTTTTGAGTTGCTCATCCGGGGGATCGAACCCGTGAAATCAAACCAACATCAAACCTATAACACAGAGGCGTAGTTTAAAAGGAAAAAGAAAGTCAAAACAAGAGTTGTTTTTTCGGCAACTTTCTTTTAGTGATGTTTTTTTAGAGGAGTAATGATAGATCATTTGTTGAGACACGACAAATACTTGGAAATTGGTATTGAAAAAAAGATAGTTAGAAAGCAGAGCTACATAAGTTAGATAAACGAAAAAAATGTTGGTTGGTTGGAGGTAAGAAAGGGGAGATTTGAACAGAAATCGCTTTAGCGACCTGAGCAAAAAGAAAAGACGTTTAAAGGATCGCATTCTGATCGGTTTATTTATCAAATAACATTGAATTATCAAAGCAAGCGCTAGACATTTTAGCAATCATCGTACAAATATCGCGCGATTTTCGCCATAACTCAGATATAGAAAGTTACAAAATAACCCTGACAATTTTATTTTACCTGTTACTTATAATATGTGCATACAAAAAAGATAAATAAAGAACCGAAATAAACGTTGGTTAATGTTTAATGCAAAGCTTCTCGCCCATTTCCCCGAAAGGGTAGGCAGAGGTACAACCAGGGCATCCACGACTAGCCGAAGTTACTATGTCCACAATGTAATGTAATGTAATTTTCTTTCTTTCAAAAAAATAGGTGGCCTATCGACAACTGGATACATACCAAATCCTGGGCAACGTGCTTGGAAAATTGAAAATGAACATTTTCTACTTTTTGCTTGTTTCCCGCGACGGGGTCGAACCCGGGACCTCAAGAAGTTAAATTCGACGCCGGACCACTAAACCACAAGACCGGTAAATATTTAAACTATCACATACTCGTATAACCCTTTCGCTAATACGAGATTGTGTAATATGTCGGATATGAAAAAAACAGTAGCAGGACTCGTGTAATGTATGTGACCGATGTATCAAAGTGATACCAGAGTTATGGCCGATTAAATGCTTTATAATGTTTCGAATATGTCACGTCAATGTCTTAACTGGAGCCTTGATCAACAATTACGAGCTAGATTAAGCGTTTATCTATTTTACCTTAACGTTTGTCTCAGTTCTATCTTATATATACAATTCTCGGGTCACCATGTTAGTTACCGTTCTTCTCCGAAACGGCTTGAACGATTTTCACCAACTTCAGTGGGTACCACCTTTGGTGTCTTTAGGCGGCGTGAATTTCTTACTATCAGGAAATCCGTCTACTTGTTTGCCTTCCAATATCATAAAAAAGTCGAAAATCGAAACCTCGCCTCGCAGTTGGTCTGTGAAGTTAGGCGTGCACGCAAGTCCCTCGACCAACGAGTCGGTCAATAGTCCAAGCAAACTGCATTCCTACGAAACAGCTCATTGGATGCGTCAGTTCGTTTCTACCTACCTATTCCTGTCACTGAAGCACCAATACTCGCGCCATGTAAGTTTATTGATAAAAATCGATATAATCCACTATCTCCAACGTTACTTAAGGGACTGTTTCAATATGAAACTGTCCCCTAAGTAACGTTAAAAGGTATCCTAAGTATAGGGGCTCTGGGTGAAATCGGGCATCATACCACTGTTAAATCTACAATACTACATCTTCATACAAACGAGTGAAAACGCGTTTATATCTACGCATCTCTGGTTCTCTCGCGGTTGCGCCGCAGCGACGAACGGTCAATATAATAGCGTTTTTTTTTATTTTGTAAACCGTAGGTAAGCGTGCGATTTGTGAATGTCATTTTGATTTTATAAGTCCCAAGAATTTACTAAATATGGCAGAGAATCAGTAAATGTTTCTTGAGCGGTTAAGGATCACGCATTAAAGGAAAATAAATCCGATTTAAACTATTGTGTGTATAACATTACAATACGGAGATAGTAGTTTTGCGAATAATGATGTGGGTATCTAAATTGATACTGTTCAGGAGCAATCTTTATTGCATAACAAATGTTTTTCTTCAATTTCTTAAGCAGATTTCGCTTCTTTAAAGTTTTATATGTTAGATGTGTAATCTAGTAGTGATCATTGATCGTGGCTGGGTCTAGTTTTTGTGCTCCGTCTAGTTGTCAACACTCGGTCAATAACTGTCAATCTCCTCGATGTATCTAGGTTGATACGCGACGGGTTTGATAAATAATCAATTGGTTTAGAAAATTACTTCTACACTATAAATGGCTTTATTGGTTTTTGGGTTCCGTCAGATTATGTTTTCGATTGGTGGAATAAATATTTGTAAATGTTCTATTGTACGTGTGTGTATTCTATAATTTCTAGCGTTGTCTGTTCATGAAATTTGAACAAACATGATTATGATGGTGTTTTAAGTTACTTTTTTTTATGATATTGGAAGGCAAACAAGCAGATGGATTTCCTGATGGAAAGAAATTCACGCCGCCTAGAGACACCAAAGGTGGTAATGGGGCGCTGCCAACCTGAGGCCGGGATGTTAGGCCTCGAGCAAAAGTAAGTTTACCAGCTACCTTACCCTCCAAACCGGAACACGTCATGACGTTATGGCGGCAGGAATAGGTAAGGCGGTGGTACCAATCCGGGTGAGTCGCTGCGAAACTCTACCACCTAGTCAGATGTCACGGTGTTAGTGACGGTAATCATGTGCTCACCTTTTAGGAGCTGCCTGGCAGGAAGGCAGATGGTCTATTCTGCAAAGGAGCCCGGACCAACATTTACCCGCGAATTCGCTAGCATTCAAGTCAGGAAAAAAATTTATGTGTTACTTCAAATAACAAAAAGTAACTTTACGTCCAGATGCCCGAAGAGGCAGGCAGAGTCACAACTAGGGCACCCACGACTAGCCGAAGGCGCTAAATCCCACAATGTGATAGGTGGCAAGCCTATTGCCAACCTACCACATATCCAATCCCGAGCAACACTATTTTAAATACAGGAGGTATAATAAGAGTATATGTTTGTTCACTGTAGATGGGGTTCAATTTAAAACGTTTTGAAATGATTGGTAATTATTAATAAAACAAGTTATTTAAAAATAAAAATATAGAAAATAAATAACATGTTTTGTTATAAATATAAAAGAATCACCCAAAAATGTAGTGAAATACCTTGGTTTACTTAAATATTTTTGTAACATTTTTTCAACACGCACATTCTGCAACAAATAATATTAATTAACAAAGTTTCATGATGTTCAGTTAAGTAGTTTTCTCGTGAAAGTGAAACAAACAAACTAGCATTCACATTTAATGAAATGAAATGAAATGAAATGAAATGAAATGAAATGAAATGAAATGAAATGAAATGAAATGAAATGAAATGAAATGAAAATTATTTATTTGCGGAATATGTGTGTTAAAAAGTTGTTATAAAGATATTTGAGAATACAACATATTCTACCACATTGTGGTGTGCAACATATTCTACCACATTGTTGTGTGGTGTTTATGATATTAATATTGAAGTATTTGAAATTGTTCGAATAAACAACGAAGAACGATTGATAAATGGACTCATTCAATCAGTTCGGTTTCATAAACGTTAAACGTTAATAAATATGTACCCTCTTATTTCTAAATTGATACACTACACCTACAGTATTGATTATCCTATATTCATATTTTTAATGAAGAAACACTTGTACTGTTTTAATTATTTTATTACTTATAATGTCTTCATTTAAACATATGAAGTATCTTCACGCCCATATCCCCGAAGAGGTAGGCAGAGGTACAACCAAGGCACCCACGACTAGCCGAAGACACTGAGTCCCACAATGTGATAGGTGGCAAGCCTATCGCCAACCGGGCACATTTCCAATCCCGACCAACATTTTTTTTTATTAGAAAATTGGAAAAATCTAATTTTCTTTGTGTTGGCCGACCCGGGATTCGAACCCGGGACCTCATGCAGTCAAGTCCAACACCCGGACCGCTAGACCACAGAGGCGTCACACAGCATATATACATACATAGATAGACATATGAATATTTAGTTTTACCAAGTGCCGACAATGGAAAACATCAAAATAGTCGTATGATTAAAAATTTTCTATTACCCCCAACAATACCTGTATGTACCTTAAGTAGATAAGATCTATCTCGATAACATCAGCTTTCACACAAAAAAAACTGCATCAAAATCGATCCGTCTGTTCAAAAGTTATAATGCCATAAGGCATAAACGGACACTACGTGTTGTAACTTCTCCTATCCTTCACTTGTAAAACTTGCTAGTATTTCGATCAATAAATTCCAGAGACAGCGAGAGAGGATGAATTATGAAATATTAAATCATACTAAATAAATAATTATACGTAAATAAATAATTAATTACATAATTTTAAAATAAATAGGCAATAATATAAAAATTATATATAGTCTAATAAAATCCAACCCCTCCCTACAAATGTATCTAAGACTAGTTTCTCACGAGTTTTAGGCAATGAAATCCGGAAATCTCTTAGGTTAATTTCTACGCCTTGCTTGCTATGCATTTTTTTCCTAGATTCCGGAATCTCTACAGCAAGTTATGTCTTACGCTATGCACGCTGTCGCACTACGGTTGCGTAAGATATTACCGGATCACTACTAATAACACTACTAATAATACACTACTAATTTACCGACGTCTAGGTATTTATTTCTTAATGAAGCCGTAACCAGAAATTAATTTAAAAGTTTAATTTAGCCATTTAATCGTCTAGTGGTGTTAATTAGAACTCATATATTGTAGTAGGTAACCCGTTAGTTCTGCAATGGTATAGTTCACTTCTTATCAAATTCTAGTCCTACCTACCTAACTCTACCTTATTTTATGATGTTTATAGCCTACTCTAGGAAATTTCTCTCTATCAATATGTAATACAATTTATAGCCTGGGAATTTGGGGTTCAATGAGTGAAACTAGCTCGATAGAGTTAGTTGACAGTTTCTTAAATTTGGAAGGGACTAGAAGTTTAAGATTTAGACTCGTCTTCTCTACCAAATAGTGTTTAATGATATAGAAATCCCCCACCCGAAGGGGGAGGAATATGAGCCCCGCTACATCCGCTCATACACTATGGGTAGCTCCCAAAGCATCTCCACCGTCTAGGAAAGAAGTAATTTTGATTAGTATATAATTTGTTGATAATAGAAAAGGTTACTCAGAACCAATAAATGCACGTACAAGGTGAATATAGCCTTACAAATTATTATGATTGTAATAGTTATAAAGGGAAGGACAACGTCTCTTACAAGACAGTAGTTGTTATTCAAATTTAAACAACAAATTTAATGAATTAATAAGTTTGACTATGTTTTATGTTCTGTTCATGTGAAACTCAATCACAAGTCTATCAAAGGACTTTTAAGGAGAATCTGACAATAAATTGTGCATGCAGTTCTTGACCATACCAATGAACATTGATAGCAGTATCAGTAGTTTGTACATCGGTGTACACGTACAAGTACAAATATAATTATTTAAATAGTCTTCAAGTCAAAATTCCTAATTAATTTCGTTATTAACTCGAAGTCGTATGTTTAACACAGTAAGTTCGTTGACTGATGCTTAAACCTGTAAATTACTTATACAACATCGAAATACCATCACATATGGCTTAGTCAATACATGGGCGTACAAGCACAATGAGAAGATATGTCTAGTGTAGTGTTTACAATGCGTAGGGTTTGGTTGAATATAAGATAAACACATCTACACCTTTAAATTGCCCTACGGTGTCATAAACATAACTTGTGATATCGTCTATCAAGTGGGAGTTTACGTAAGGGGCTACCAGAAACTAGTATTCTCCATAAATGCATAATACAGCCATATGGATAGTCCAAATAACATGTACTAAGCATCGCGCGGTCTAGCTTGTGCCATTAGGCTATAAAACCAAGTGAGAGCGCGCTCAGGGAGGTTGCATCCGGATGCTCGTATTCCATCCATCTCGATGACCTTGGTTCGACAATTCCACAAGACAGGTTTTGACGGGGAATAAAGACATAACTAAATGTAGACGTATCAATCCCATATTCCACCTGTAAAGTGTGGAAACGTTTTGGTCCCTACTTGTACAGTATTTCTGTGGGTAAGAGTGTATCTTCCACGGTAACTCGACGCTTCGGTAACTCTTGACCTCCGATCTATTCAATTTAACTCCAACACATCAGGCTGTACGAATACACACCGTATAAACTAATAGGGTATATCTATGTCAAACAATTAGTCATCCCCATGACTCTCCAATAAATTTGTAACAATGGTGAATTGACTATATTTAATTATCAACATTATTGCAACCATAACTCTTCTGGTAATGAAGTTACAAAACTGGTTTCACATCAATAAATAGCCCTTTATTAGACTACATACGAATGCAAATTGGCAATAGTTAAATTTTAAACTAACATTGCTCTCCATCAACAAATCATTGTCAAAGTCTTCTGTTTGATTTAGATTAGGGATAACTCACATTTTTTATAGCCCCTCTATCGCCAATATCGGGAAAAATCATTGGTCCATCTCATCTGGATGCAGCATACAGGGCCAGGAATTTGACAGATAAACGTAGCACAAACGTTACTTCCAATGACCTCACTGGCCTTTATTCAGCGAGAGGATCAGCTTAAATAAAACACGATAATATCCAACGTTATAGGACCATAACAATATTCCGTTATGGATCAGCAACCTTGCTGTCTAACATTTTGACAGCTTCTCAACAAAATAAATACAATAACAATATTGTAAAATGATAGCAAGATAACCTAAACCCATAAAGTCATGGTGGTCAACATATAAGAGGTTATATTAAATAAAGAAGTGATATGAGAGTCACGAGAGATTACTACAAGATACTCCTTACATTAGGCATAATTTCACCCATAAACACGTCAATTTCTCATTCGGATAACCGGAGAGAAGAAGTCACGTGCCTAATATTGTATTGTCTTTTATTCTTAGCAACTGTATGAAAATTAATTTATTTACCCACATTTAGCTTGTTGGTAACACCGACTATTATGTGAAAAAAATATATATATTATATTCGCACATAAATATTTTTATCTGTGTTCAATCTATTATATCAAATAAAAGGTTTGTATGTTTGCAATTAGCTTAAACCACACTTACAAATTGTTTTATTTTTCCAAGTTAATTTTACTTCAATTGATGGAAATACCCTAGACCAATAGACTTCGTAATTTAAATCAGAACATTTAATTTTATTATAAAACTTCTTCGATAAATAAACAAGAAATTAACCTTTCTGGCCTTACACCTAACCTACATCATAATGTGCGATGGTAAAAGACTTATGTATTGTACCTAATTTAAATCTTTTGTATACGCTTTATTTTATTTTTTTATTTTATATATTTTTTTTTAAAGTCACAACAAACAAGGTTTTTTAAAATATTTTTAGAAATCATTATAGGAAATATACTTTTAAAACAAATTGAATTTTTTTTAGTCGAAATATTTTTTTAAAATAGCGGCCTCTAATGGCTAATATCGCTAAACTTACTTCCACCCTATAAGTTTAAAACATAGTAGTTAATTATCAAATCGCAAGATGGCCCAAATAAAATAAACGTACTATTGTAAATCATCCTTATTATCTGCAAAGTTCCATAGATTTGTCGGGGAAACCATGGTAATAGATGACTACTCATTTTTGATTTATAACCTAACCCATATATTTCAATGTACATGAGATCACAGTAGTTTCTTACTCAACTTACTATGACAGTAGATATGGAATTAATTATTTGACAAACTATTACTCGTCTCATTCCCTTTAAAACATAAAATAAACATCAATATTATTTTCATATCCCTAAACATATAAACCATACAAATCTCAAACAACAAACGTAAAGTATCTACACAATTCTCTGAAGAAAAAAACCCACAATAAAACTCAACCTAAAACAAAAGCTGAAAAGGTAAAACAAAGAAGTCATTATAGGAAATATACTTTTAAACCTAATTGTATTTTTTTATAGTCTAAATATAGTCCTGCAATTTCACCCAGAAATTAATAAAAATACAAGTTTTATTTTCTATTATTGATATCCGTAAAAGAATAATTAAAATCGAATATTTCAGTGTATTATTTTTAAACTAGCGCCCTCTAATGGCTAACATCGCTAACCTTACTACCTCCCTATAAGTTGTAAATAAATTAGTTAATTATCAAATCTCAAGATGGCCCAAAAGAAGGTCATATATGAATTAATGTAAATCATCCTTGTTATCTGTTAAAATTCCATAGATTTGTCACAGAAATCACTGCAACAAATGACTACTCATTTATGATTCCTAACCTAATTTAATTCAATAATAAATTACAATGTACATGTAATCACAGTACTTTCTTACCCAACCTACCTTGAAGGTAGATATGAAATTAATTACTTGGCAAACTAACACTCAGGCTCATTTCTTTTAAAGTTTAAAATAAACATTAATATTATTTTAACACCCCTAAAAATATAAACCGCCCAATTCACCATTTACCGTAAAATATCTACACAACCATTAAAAGGATTTTAACAACCTACCAAACCATAACACAAATAATGTGACTCATAAATAAAAATCGATTGAGTAATTTCATGGTTATTCTATTATAATAAATATATTTTCCTTTTTTTTCTATATCATTTTCTATTTAATTTAATTTTGTAGAAGGTGCGCTATTAAGATATCCCAAGGTTTCTAGAAAATTTAATACGAAGCTCTTCAGTTTTGTCTACCTACATTTTAACGATATATTCCTTTTGTTATTATTATTATTTTATAGTTATATTATTTCATATTTCCCCAAAAGCTACTAGTTTTATTGATTTTTGAGTAATGTGTGTATAGTTAAATGAACGCTAAATACATCTGAACAACGTTTAGTCAACCTCGAAGGTCTTCGTTAATCCATCTGCATTAGCATATTCATTTTGCAGGCTTGTATTTGAGGATATTGTCCTCAAATAGCCAGGTCCCGTAACCCAGCCAGATTTTTCCAGAGGCCTAGCGGCTTAACTCAGGAAATTCCAGCTTTCGTGTAATTGTCATTTGGACAATCTGTCTGGAGTTTTTGAATGTATTTTTTTCGTGTAATGGTTATATGACTCGTGTACTGTAAAGTTTTCTTGTATAGTGTTGTGTATGAAAAGGTTTGTTTTGGACCCTAATTACCGCTTTCAACTAATTTAAATTAAATTTAATATACCACAAAACCAAAATAACTGATAAAGCTTCTTTACCAAGTAGGGATATCTCCATAGACAAAATGACTTACCCCTTTCGGATGCCCACGCCATAAAATAGACTGAAATAAAACAAAGCCCTTAATAAACTATAAAAAAAAACACTGGTTCAACCGACAGAGTAACCCCTCCTTTTCTGTATTTGGCTATTCTCTCGAGCACAGCTTCCACACCATTCTTGATTCCAGCGCCAAATCCCTCCATTTTCCTAGACCTCACCTTTTATACCCCTTCATTTCTCCGGTCACTTTTCCCGCCAATATTTTCTTAATTCACTCACCAATCACAAACCGTCCCTTTCACAAACCATCGCTTATTCGTCCTTCTCATAACATTGCCGCCAACCAAACATTCATTTTCCTATCTTATTCAATTTTTTTCACAAGCAACCAACCATCTATTAATTACCTAAAATCCTAGACAATAAATAATGTCTTAACTCCTTACACTTTATTTAATTTCTTACAAAATTAAATTATCAAATATTACATAAACATATTGACTTGCATTTCCTCTTCACAACACATCGTGACATCCCATTCTTAACCATTAGACAGAATCATGCTGTCTTTGTCCCGCATTTTGAATTATTGTAACCAATTACCACACTGCCCACTAGCGATACACCCAAGACGCGCCATTACAACATATAAGTAAATTCATCTTCTTGATAACATTGAAAATATTTCTCACATATTAAATCATACATTAATTTATATGTTAAAATTTCAGTTAATAATTAGTATCGTATTACCCATACATTCCTGTAATTACTCAGGTACCTTTTATATTTGGAATATCAACTATCCAGCCTTGTACCAACTTTTTGACTATATTGCAATAATGACCAAACATTGGTTATTTTCTACCCGCTAATTTGAGAAAAATGTTTAAAACCGTTTTGGTTCGATTTAATAAATAAACCGTCAAATTTTAATTTACTAACAACCCATCAAGCACAAACCTAACTAAATTTCGACCTAATTAATTTATGTACTGAACATCATTATTTATACCAAATCGTATATTCTCGAACTTTTGATTTTAAACTGTAAAATCTCTATTTTTCTTACAAACAATTATTAGACCTTATACTATGTGTTTATTATTATATAATTATTTGTGAAATTATCTTAAAGCCTCATTGAAATACTCTAAATTATAGCCTAAACCATTTATTTTCTGTTTAAATTGTTAGCGCCTGTAAATATTTTAACAGCAATACACCAAAGCAACGAACGTCCAAGTATTTAGACTAGGGTCCGTTACACCCTCTTCTTTCTTAATTGATACACTACACCTACAGTATTGATAATCCTATATTCATATTTTTAATGAAGAAACACTTGTACTGTTTTAATTATTTTATTACTTGTACTGTCTTCATTTAAACATATGAAGTATCTTCACGCCCATATCCCCGAAGAAGTAGGCAGAGGTACAACCAAGGCACCCACGACTAGCCGAAGACACTAAGTCCCACAATGTGATAGGTGGCAAGCCTATCGCCAACCGGGCACATTTCCAATCCCGACCAACATTTTTTTTTATTAGAAAATTGGAAAAATCTAATTTTCTTTGTGTTGGCCGACCCGGGATTCGAACCCGGGACCTCATGCAGTCAAGTCCAACACCCGGACCGCTAGACCACAGAGGCGTCACACAGCATATATACATACATAGATAGACATATGAATATTTAGTTTTACCAAGTGCCGACAATGGAAAACATCAAAATAGTCGTATGATTAAAAATTTTCAATTTCTCCCAACAATACCTGTATGTACCTTATGTAGATAAGATCTATCTCGATAACATCAGCTTTCACACAAAAAAATCTGCATCAAAATCGATCCGTCTGTTCAAAAGTTATAATTCTATAAACGGACACTACGTGTGTCACACGTCAAAATTTAACATCTCTTTTTCCGTCGAGGGTCAAAAATCTTTCTAAAATTATTAGTATTATTTTATGATATTGGAAGGCAAACAAGCAGACGGATTTACTCATGGTAAAAAATTCACGCCGCCTAGAGACCACAAAGATGGTAATGGTGCGTTTCCAATCTGAGGCCGGGATGTTAGGCTTGAGCAAAAGTAAATTTACCGGCTCCCTTATCTACCGAACCGGAATACTTAAGCATTGACATTATGGCGATGGGGATAGGTACCATTATGTACCCATGGTACCAATCTGGGCGAGTCGCTGCGAAACTCTACCACCTAGTCAGATGCTACAATATTAGCAACGGTAAGACTTTACTTGCCTTTTACGCCTGCCTGCATGAAGGAAGATGGTCTATTCTACAAAGGAGTCTGAACCAATACGCAGAAATAAAAATGTATTTTTACCAATATGTCATTATTTTTAATGTCTAAAAAAACACGTTTATGGCACCTTAACTTTTAATTGTAAGAATTTTAATTTTCTATATTTTTACTTTATTGCAAAAACTTCAGAAACTTTGACTGTTTCTTTATGAAGTCCTATATTAAAAATTGTAGCCATTAAAAGTGGAATTAAAAGTTTAGCAACTCTCAAAAGTTTTTAACTACTTTCAAAGGTGTGAACTTTGTGTCTGGTGTAGAGAAACGCCCAAGTCCTCGAGACTTCGAAGCTAATATACTCAGTTGCTAAGTTACAACTTTACCATTGTTCTTTGATTTAATTTGGAAAAAATCTGTATAAGAATTATACAAGGTTGTAAATTATACTATAATTTACAGTCCTTTATTTAGCTTGATGTACTCGTTTGTTACTTTATTAGTGAGGTACACAAATTGTAATTGAATTATGAATCAGCCTGAACTGATGGATCTAAAATTCTTGTTCTATAAATATCGCTTTCGATCGTTTTTTACGACTACTTTGCCAATGCCGAGTTAGTTAATTCTTATATCGTCATAAGTCACTATGTACAAAGTCATGTCAGGTCAGGGTCTTGAGTAAGGCGGTGGCTTCGTTACTCAAGCTCATATAGTGAGATTGGACGGCAGCGAGGAAATAGACGATATACTAATTTCTTCATGATTCATTTCATTTGTGCACTTTCACTGAACAAAATTGATCTATTTCCCACCTAAATTAACCAATTACACTCAATATAAACACGCAATTCAATAATAATGATACGACCACCTTCATTCACGATGGCGCCAAAACTCTCGGATCTAAAATTGGAAATACGCCTTTCGTTTTGATGACTATGTTAATGTTATCAGTATTGTTGTTAATACAAAATGGCCACTATAATAAAATGGCGGATAAAATATTTTATTAATAAGTGACTTACCTGACGTGGTTATCAAATGAAAAGCTAGTTAGTTTTAGTACATAAAGTTTTGTAAAAGCCTATTTAAAAATTAATATAATAGGTACAATTCAGTAAAAGCAATAAAAATAGGTACACTCCAGTAAAAGCTTATTGTTTAAAATATATTTATTTCAGTAACTCTTTTTGTTAACCCTCGACAGAAAAAGAGGGGTGTTACAAGCGTGCCGTGTCTGTGTGCATGTGTATGTCCGTGTTCGTATTTGTGTGAATGGGAATATGCATGCGTATGTGCGTGCGTATATGCGTGTGTGTGTGTGTATGTATGTATGTAGCAACGTAGCTACTAAATGACCAGACCTATTTGGATCCAGTTTGTTTCGTATTGATAGCTGTAGTGATTGAGATGGCTCTTAGTATTTTATCAAGAGATACCTATCTATATTATAGGTCCATCATCAATAACTTGCTTAATTCTGTGGATAATTAAAGGCTAACACTCAATTCATGAAAATAAAGAAATTAATTAATGATCATGAAATTAAACTTACGCAAGAAGCTTAATTTCTAGTTTCCGGTGGGCAATTCCTCATCCTCCTCTTCAACCTCTTCTTAGTTGTACACTTTTATCAGAGTTCATAATTTTGTGGGTAAAAAGATACGAATTATTCGTCTCATGTTTTATGTCTAATCTTTCCGCCTATTTCATGCGCGTTGCGTTCACTCTGGACCATGGTATACTCCAAGCTTTCTTAAAATCTATACAGCGAGTTAGTAACTTTTCCCGCATTTTTTTTGCCTTGTATTTGACCTTAGACCGTTTTTTCTTCATCGAGTTTTTATTTATGAGAACACTTTCCACTGTTACTGCTTAGTTGACCTCTCAACATTTTCTTCTAACATCGTTTCGAAACGCGAACACGGTAGCTAAACTCGTCCGCAAAATTTTTCCCTCGAACACTTAATAAATATGGAACGAAATTGAATTGAATTTATTACCACTATTATAACTCGAGAATTGTTGGACCGATTAAAATATTATTTTTATTTTTATGATATTGGAAAGCAAACAAGCAGACGGATTTCCTGAAGGTAACAAATTCACGCCGCCTAGAGACAACGAAAGTGGTAATGGGGCACTGCCAACCTGAGGCAGCGATGTCAGGCCTCAAGAGAAAGTAAGTTTACCGGCTATCTTACCCTCCAAACCGGAACACGTCATGACGTTATGGCGGCAGGAATAGGTAAGGCGGTGGTACCTATCCGGGCAATTCGCTGCGAAACTACCACGTAGTCAGATGTCACGGTGCTAGTGACGGTAAGCCTATGCTCGCCTTTTACGAGCTGTTTGGCAGGGAAGGCAGATAGCCTATTCTGCAAAGTAGCCCGGACCAACACGGGGAAAATCTTAAAATTTATTAATTATATTTTTGAAAGATAGCAAATGGTTCCGAGATGGTCCCACGTACATTTGATCAACTTCCAACTATTTGTTGTTTGATCTACTTCCAACTACTTGTGAGTTATACTTAGTATTGCATGCATTTTTGTTTACTTTGGCGACCATCATTTGCCATTAGTCGGATCAGGATAAAATTAATATGGTACTACCTCGGAATCACGACCTACCGCTAGATAAGGATCATCAAAATTGGTTTGTAAATGGCTGAGTAATAGCGTGACAAATATACAAAAAACTGTGTGCTTGATACAGCTTCGAAATGAAACCTTATCTTTTAAAGACGGTTAAAAAACAGAGCGCGGCTCGGGCGGCAGTTATTACGGCTAGTCCTATTAATTATTTATTTATTAATATTATAAAGGCGAAAGTTTGTCTGTTTGTTTGTTACACCTTCACGCAAAAACTGATGATCCTATTTTCATGAAATTAGGTACGCACATAGAGGGTAATTTCGATTAACACATGGCATAGTTTTATCCCGAAACAATGTTCCTGTGGGACCAAAACCACGGGCAACATCTTGTTATAACATACTTACATATCAGTAGTTTTGTTAACACTTCTAACTCGAGAACTTCTACGCCAATTTAAATATTTTTGGATTCGTCCGACCACCGAAAAGTAAAAAACTATTAAAATATTTAAAAAATGACACGTTTCGAATATTCGCCGAGACATAATCACTACACAGTATAAAACAAAGTCGCTTCCTCTGTCCCTATGTCCCTTTGTATTCTTAAATTTTTAAAACTACACAACGGATTTTGACGCGGTTTTTTTATAGATAAAGTGATTGAAGAGGAAGGTTTATATGTATATTTATACTCGTGCGAAGCCGGGGCGGGCCGCTAGTATAATATAAGGCACAGGTAAAACACTCATGTTACTTTGACTTGCGATACTAAAATACAAGTGAAGGATAATTATTTTCATTTATATAGTAAGGGTGGTTGATTATTATTCTGTGTTTAACGTTTCGGATTAATAGGACCTGAATCCTGACATCAATTGTGGATGCTTCACGTCAGTTAGGTAACTTTATTGAGATCACCGGGTATTTTCCTATCGCTAAATATAGTTACATCAATTTTAGACTCTGAGGATATTTAATATTACAGACCGACTGATGTTGTCCCAACTATGAATAGTTTTTTTTTTCTTTTTTATACAAGGGGAGGCAAACGAGCAAGTGGGTCACCTGACGGAAAGTGGTCACCGCGGCCCACGGACATCCGCAACACCAGGAGTATCAGAGATGCGTTGCCGACCTTTAAGGAATGAGTACGCTCTTTTCTTGAAGGTTCCTAAGTCATAATCGTTTGGGAATACCGCCCTCGGTAACTACTTTCATATGAATTTAACCAACACGATTTAAAAAAACGATTCACAAAATTTATCCTTTCGTTCACCCGTTTAGAAAGGAGTATGAGGATTAATTTTTATAAATAAGACAATGTTGGGAACAAACAAAAAACAATATTTATCTTTTACTAATTTGCACTTGCAGCTTCCCCTGCGTACCAAAGTATATTTTTTGTATGAGTTATATCCTATATGTTATTCTGATGTATTAACTACTCCTGTAAAGTTTCGTCTAAATCCGTTCAGTAATTTTAACGTTAAGGAGTAACAAACATCCATACATTCTCACAAACTTACACAAGGAAAAAGTCAAATCTTCACGCCCATATCCCCGAAAAAATAGGCAGAGGCACAAGTAGGGAACCCACGACTAGCCGAAGACACTGAATCCCACAGAGAAATAGGTAGCAAGCCTATCGCCAACCGGGCATATATCCAATCTCGGGCAACGTTAAGTTTATTAAAAAATTGAAAGAATACATTTTCTAATTATGTATTTTTTGCTAGTAGTGGGAGCATTGGTTGTACCTCGGCCTTGTTATTACAAAAAGGGAATTGAACACCAACTCTTTCTTTCTTCGTGATCAGTCTTCACTCTTATGATTGAATGTCATGTTGTAGGTAACTTAGGAGTCAACTCTATTTCCCAACCCATTTTTCATGGTCTAGGGTTTATAATAGGAGTTATAATGTTAAGAGTTGTGATGCTGATACAATGATTTTTAATTCTGTGATACGGAGTTCTTTTAAAACTATTTGGTCCTTTTTAGCTGCAAAAAGTGGTTTAAAAATATTTTAATGTATCTTTACAATTTAAAAAAAAATCGTGCCAGTCAGGATTAGAACTTGTATCCTTTCGTCTTAAGAACTTAAATGCTCTGGGCATTTGAGCTACTGAGGATTCCAATCCTTTGCCAAAAAATTTGATTCCTTTCTTTTCTATTTACGCAGGTAATTATGTCCTATATGTATACAGTTCTGAGTAGCTACTAAATGTGTTCATCGTTTCAGATAAAATTCACATTAATATTATATTGCTAACATTTTTTTTTCTGTTTGTACTTGTCTTAGTCATGTACGACTCCACAGAAGAAATAAATTAGTATGCCGGGACCAACCAAACTAATTGAATGTAACCCCAAAATAGACCAAGGTGTTAGTTAACGTACTAATACATAAAAATAATTAAAGTACTAGAAAAAATTTAAATACTCCAGACCCAGAAATAGATGTAAGTATTTCACACAATTCCTTGCCCTTGTCAGGAATCGAACGTAAAACTCTCAAAAACGAGGCCCTCAAATTTTTTAAATGGTAACCTCTATTTTCACATTTGTAAGTTGTTTACTTAATTTAAAACTATACAAAATATTCTTAAAAATTTTGTAAACAAAAGAAAATGTTTTTTCATTTTGGGTAGTAAAAATTACAAAAGAGTTTCACCAAATGCCGATCATGAAAAATATATAATATATTTTCTTTTAATATGTCATAATATGTAACATGTAGTTTTCTCATGGAATTTCTAGATTTAGGTCAATAAACAATGACATTTCAGGTAAATTATTTTCACCTCAGACGATAATAACGCGTAGGTAGACATTAAAATATTCCTACGTTATCTCAGGTGCATATTAATGAAGATGGATCCTTATAAAAGCTACGCTGTTGATTTTAATGCCATTACACATTCAGCTTTCAAAAGTAAAGCATTCCTCGTAAGATCCAGGGGATTCAAACACACGCTTCATTCAGCTTTGTACAACAGAGATATTATCAGTTCAAGTCCTGGAAATCAAGCATAATCAGCACTTTCAGTCTTAAAAGCAAAGTGAGCACTTTGAAAGTCCTTTAAACCAAGCAAAAATGAAACTTCTTCTCGCTTTTTCTGTCGTACTCTACGCTCTCATAATGGTCTCTCCTCAAGGCCAAGGACAAGTATACTGTGGACGGCGTCTTGCTACAGCCCTGGATTATCTTTGCGATGGTAACCTTATCAAGAGATCCGAGGTTCAGTATGAGAAGCCCGAAGACAAGTGGCCATTCATCACCCATCATAGAGCTCAAACCATCAGCAGGCGGAAGAGGCAAGTGGTATCCGAATGCTGTGAAAAACCATGTTCTGTGGAGGAGCTCTTGGCGTATTGCAACTGATGATAAGGTTTTTAACTTTTCTGTTAATGGCTGTCTAGGGTTGTCACGTACCTGTTTTTAATAAACTGTTTTGTTACTAATCGCCTTTTTTGTTTTTTTCTTAAACTTTTCCCTGAATTTATTTTTTATTGTTGCATCAAATTTTGACTTTTACAAAAAATGTGTCGTAACTTCCATGATTGACCATTTGTGACGAAAATCACAATTTGATGTAATTTTCATATGACATATTTTTTTTAAATCTTGTTTAAGTTTATTGTAATATATTAATGTTTATTAGCGTACCTAGTTATTCAAAAGTTTTAGAATTGTATGACTTTTTAGTTTGAATAAAGTTGACAGTTTCACACTATTATTTAAATTCACAATTTAGAAATTTTTGGGTTTTATCATCGGGTGTTTATTAAATTTATTCTGGTATCTGTTTACGTATTTCTATGCACTTGTATCGTTGACAAACACTTATAACGCCAGCATTTGTTTACGTTGAGGCTAGAAGAGCTTGTGTAAATTGACCATTGATATTTATTTAATTTGCTAACAATACTGGCCATAGGAGAGCGACGCACCTACAACATCTATGTTGTCAATAGGCAACGGTTGTTTCTTACCATCAGAAGAACCGTGTGCTTTTTTTTAAGTGGTTTCGATTTGTATGTAGTGTAAGTTACAAACAGAGAATAAAAGTATACATCTCCCTCTCTCTCTTCCTATCTCTGTCACACACATATACACACACACACTCACTCACTCTCAAAACTCAGTGTGAATATTTAAATTTTTATTTGGACCGTGAAAGATGAAAGATTGACAAAGCAGATATACAATGTGAGTGTGGATGGATGTAGGTACCCGGGAAGACCAAGGCTGACATTACACCTATCGAGTGCCAGACCTCACGATCAGATCAATCGGATATTATCCGAGGGTGGTGTCAAGAGTCTCCGAAACCGGCGTGTTTGTATGAAAAGGGTAATGAATGTGAAGGAAGCTAGACAGGTTTGTCAGGATCGTGAGGTCTGGCACTCGATACTCTCTGCCTACCCCGCAAGGGACTTGGCGTGAAATTATGCATGTATGTATGTATGATGTATGTATGTATTTAGACCGTAAAACTGAATTGGAAACTGTATTTTTTCCCTTTTTTAAATGCCTGATAGTCCATTCAGTATTAACGCTGCCAGTGTCTATATTACGTTAGTAAGTAAAATAAGGTTCTAAATTCAAAAATTTGACAACCCTTATTGAAGATTAAGCTCTACATGAGTTCATACTTTTCTTTAATTAAAAGAAAGCCCCTTACTTACTGAAGAAGTAAGTAAAAGAGAACAAGATACTAACTTTACTAATAAAGAAAACTTTGTTAATAGTTAGGGTCAGTTCATATAAAGTGTAAAAATACTTTAGTATTTTCTACGCTATATATTTTATAAACATAAAAACGAATCCCCATTTCCTTTAGTTTCAATTTGCTAATATTTTTTGTCGTGTTTGTTATTGTCAGAAGGCGGTTAGTATGAAAAAAAAATAGGATAAAACTAAGTCTATTGGCACAGTCAAATAAATATAAGAACTGATCACCATACAGCTTTCCAGATGATAAACGGCAACCCTGGCCTATACATACCATTCAAGTTTTAGGTGAGTTGCTGTCCAGTTGTTCGGATGTTAAGGCCTTTTGTGAAAGTTCACCGGGATGATAGGCTTCGAGCAAAAGTAAGTTTGTCGGCACCTTATCCTCCGAACCAGAACATGTCAGTGGTAATCACTGACGTTATGGCGGCAGGAATACGAAAGACGGTGGTGCAACCCTGGCGAGTCGCTGCGAAACCTTACCCCTAGTTCCAACATATTTCACCATAACATGGTATGCAAATATTCTAAAACGTACTCAATTATTATATCAATTTTAAGTTAAAGTAAGTATCTTCACGCCTATATCCCCGAAGAGGTAGGCAGAGGCACAACCAGAACACCCATGAATAGCCGAAGACTTAATCCCACAAAATGATAGGTGGCAAGCCTATCGCCAACCGAGCACATTTCACATCATGTGACCTAACAAAATGGCTAGTTGAAAACGTTGACTAGGGCTAGGCTTTTCTAAACGTTTTTTTTGACTTTTTTTACGAGCTGTCACGTAAAAAGGTAGATGGTATATTCTATGACTGTAACTAATTTTCCCCGTGTTGGTCCGGGCTCCTTTGCAGAATAGACCATCTGCCTTCCTGCTAGGCAGCTCGTAAAAGACGAGCATAGGCTTACCGTCACTAACACCGTGACATCTGACTAGGTTGTAGAGTTTCGTAGCGACTCACCCGGATTGGTACCACCGCCTTACCTATTCCTGTCGCCATAACGTCATTGCTTGTCGTTGATGTGTTCCAGTTCGGAGGGTTAGGTAATCGATAAATTTTTGCTTTAGGCCTAACATCCCAGCCTTAGGTTGGCAACGCACCATTACCACCTTTTGTGTCGCTAGGTGGCGTGAATTTCCTACCATCAGTAAACCGTCTGCTTGTTTGCCTTCCAGTATCATAAAAAAAAACTATGTTCCGCTTAGACTTGGTGGCATTAAAAAAATACACGAAACACTAATTTCTTCACGAATTCTTCACTCATGCAGTTTAACTGCAAGAAATTGTGCAAAATGCACTCAAATTTGACTTATTTTACTCAATATATACACCAAATTCAATAATAATGAAAAAAGTGTTTACTTACTTACGTTGCTGGTTTAGCGACCCATAGAAGTACACACCTCTTCTTTTCAGCGCCTTATACATATGAACGTAGATCATTTCTTTAGTACTCTTTAAAGAAATTGATGGTCGTGGTAACTTTAATAATAATAAATTCAAAGGATTAAAAAAATACAAATATCTCTAAACAAGTATTAATCTAAAGGGTAATTATTAACTAATTTAAAAAAACCTAATTCTAAAAAAAAAAGTTTTTGGCAAAAGGAAATAAATTCGGCTAGTGCTTCTCAGTTGCCGGAAGCTGACTGTAAAACGCTGATTTTCATTTGTCCCTAGCTCTATGCTGACATTGGAGCTTTTCGAGTAATGTTGACGAGGTGGTAATCAATATGAAAAAAAAATACACTGTACTTACCTTATATAAAAAATGCTAGTACTAGTTTGTTTGGTAATGCTTTGTTACTACATTCATAGGAGTGAATATTTGTTTTATATTACACAAAATTATTTTATTTTAGAATTTTTTTCGATCTGTCTGTTTGTTTGTTCTGTCTAATCCCTGAAACGGCTAGACCGATGTTGACGGGACTTTTATGGAAAGGTAGCTGATGTAAAAGAAGTAACTTATGCTGTATATTTTTGAGAAAAAAAATCTTTATTAATCCACTAGTATTTAGGATTTACCACTAGACGCTTTCTGGTATCCAATATGAATATATGTATATGGACCCAAGTTTAATCAGTTCACAGTCACGAGAACCTTCGATGAACATTAAATGTCTATTCAAAGGGATTTTCAAAAAGGCTACAATTCAAACCGGCAGTAACAACTGGTTAAATTAGCAGTAAAATTATTACGAGTATTTAAGACCTATCGTAACTTATAATGCCAGCCGTAACGGCTATTTCCTGTCTGTTTAATTATTAAGCAATAATAAATAATACAAATAAATCGCCTGTGTGGTTAAGCGGTCGGGCGTTGGAATTGACGGGTTTGATCCCAGGGTCAGGCAACAAAAAAATTAAAATCTGAATTTTTAATTGAAAATAAAAAAAAATGGAAATGTGTATTTTCAATTTTCTAATAAAAATAAAGTTGCCCGGGGTTAGATATGTGCCCGGTTGGCGATAGTGTTTAATTTTAAGCAATAATAAATTATACAAATAAATCGCCTGTGTGGTTAAGAGGTCGGGCGTCGGAATTGACTTGAGGTCCCGGGTTTGATCCCAGTGTCAGGCAACAAAAAATTGGATATGTGCCCGGTTGGCGACATACTTGCCACCTATCACATTGTGGAACGTAGTGTCTTGTTGTGGGTACCCTGGTTCTGCCTCTGCCTACCTCTTCGGGGATATGGGCGTAGGAAACTTTCTTTAATTCTTTATTGTACACAAAAAGTCAGAAAACAAGTAAATATGTAACATTATACAAAGGGCGAGCTTATCTCTAAAAGAGATTTCTTCCAACAAACCCAAAATAGTGAGAATGCATAAAAGACATGTAGAACATGCAATGCACAATACAAAAACTTACTTTACAAAAAAAAAAACGCACAAACTAAATTACTAATTATGACTAAAGTGCCAACATGCTAATTAATTATACACCAAAACGCTCCATTACTGCCTTTTTAAAAACTATTAATGAATGAATACTCCGAATTTCACAAGGCAATGAATTCCAGAGTGAAATGAACTTTTTGGATAATCAAAAAAAAATTCTTTTCCTCGGAATCATGGCCTATCTTTTTAAAAATAAATTAAGCGTAATAAAACTGCAAAAAACCGCCTCTAACTATTTCCTATTTTTTCGTAATATTGGTACAGAGTTATAGTTTTGGAATAGCCCACGTACGTTTTATCAACAAACTAATAGTTTTTATTTTAAAGAAAGAAACACTTGTACTGTTTTACTTATCACTTATAATTTATTACTTTGTAATTAGTAGCCTACCGGTTTCGCTTATGATTTTTGATGTGTAATAATAATCAATCAATAATAATCAATAATAGTTTTTAGTTATTAATGATTTTATCAACAAAAAAGTTTATAAAATTTTATTGAATCAGGCGTTTCTTTACGGAAATCCATGTTAAAAGATGTAAAATAAGCCTTTATATTGCTTAGTCCGCGTAAGCAGTGTAACTGTTGTGGAAAATAGTCCTCTAAATGACACAGAATATGAGAAGCCTAACTGACGTTCCCTCCGCCCACCTCCGCGACCAGTAGGGTTACTCTCGAAGCTCGATTCATGCGTTATTGGAAATTGGAATCGAATATGTCATTTTAGGTACTTTTGAACACAATACTGGCGAATTATTACTATTTAGTTAATAGTAAATAGTAAATTATTTTATCCTATTCGTTGAATTTATTTGTAACTAAATGTTAATAATCCTCTAATTCTGTGTTCACAAGTACCTAAAGTGACATATACGATTCCAATTTCCAATTCGCATGATATCGAGATTCTAGAGTAACCCTACTGAACACGAATAAAGGTAGAACTCGGGAAACAATATAAATTGTCACGTCCTTCGCATGTAACAACCCGTTCCTATCTCCCACTTCCGCGACCAGGGGGCTGATTTCATATCGTTTTAGTGATGATTACTGGTAAAAGTGTACATAAAGTAACTATCAAATGCGTGTTTTGTATTTGGTATCTCTATTGTACTTCTATTGGTCACAGGAGAAAGCAAATACAAAACACGTCATTTGACAGCTATTGATATACACATTACCCAGAGATCAGCGCTTAAAAGATGCTGAATAGCCCTGTTGATCACGAGTAGAGTCTGAACTCAGGAACAAAACCACTTGTCATGTCCTTCGCCAACTTTTTCGAAGAACTGACCACAGAGAATACCAAATTGCACTTGGTCTGACACTTGACATCTGTGAAAAAGTTTATATTTCCATTACCCTAATAACTAAAAACCCACTACTTCGATCATAATAAAAGTAATATGGGACCACCTCGGAATCATGATGTACCTTTCTAGAAAATAATCTTCAAAATCGATTAATTATTAGCCGAGCAATCGCATAACAAACGCACAAAAACATGCTTGAGTTGAGAACCTTCTCTTTTTTGTAGTCGGGACAAAAAGCTCTCAAAACACACTTTTATTCTCTTAAAATAAAAAGTCAATGAAATTGTAAGGGCTCTAGACACTTCATGTCAGCATTCCTGATCTAAGCGAGTGGTTTGACAGGTTCTCTCCATGTTCTCTCCTTTGTGAATATTTGAATTTAACCTTTGAAATATAACGCAGTATTTTTTCAATTAATCCCTTGCGCCTATGGTCTAAGATCTGAACCAAAGTCGACATGAGCCGAGCTGTTAAAATGACGAAACATATTTTACAATAAACGAGCTGTTCCGGCGAACTTCGTTCCACCCGTTCAGTTTGTGTGGGAAAAATTAAAATGTTGTTTTTCCCAGTTTCCTCGTTGTTGAACGGAATGAAATGTACCCTATATCCTTCTACCGGTTCTAAGCTACCTCTCCGTCAATTTGCAGCCAAATCGGTTTAGTCGTTTTTGAGTTATAAATAGTGTAACTAACACGACTTTCTTTTATATTTAGAGATTCAGCATATTAAAATATATTGAAAGTGGGTTACCTAATAAGATCCTGGACATAATGTTTTTTTATGCATTTCGCAATGCAACGTTAAGATAATGAGAAAAATTGCCCTGACCTAAAGTATCAAATGTACAAAATGTACAGAAGTTGGTTTGTCAGTTATCTAAAGGGATTACCAAGTGCAAGCAGGTATTTCACTAAATTAGATAAAAAAACATATATCAATATAAACTGTGATAAAAAAAAAACGGAAAAATGAATAAAATATCTAAAGATACAAGTTACTAAAAATATTCTGTCTAGGATTTTTTAAGGCAACCCAGTTTTAATGTGTAAAAGCATTAACTAAACTTACTTAAATTATGAAATATATTTCATTCTATTATCAGCTCGATGTAGGTCAATGTAGGTTCGGATCTTCTACTAATACATGTTACGGATAGCGAAACGTATGTTTGTTTTGTATATTATAATGTTACTGAAAGGTAATAATTTAAAACTGTAGAAGAGTGATTAATGTATATTATATACATGTGTATACCTTTTTCTTCATTCATTTAAATAATAATAAATTGCAATAAACTACAATAATAATACAGTAATACAGTAGTAATATAATAAAATTAAAGTAAAGTATCTTCACGCCCATATCCCTGAAAAGGTAGGCAGAGGCACAACCAAGGCACCCACGACTAGCCGAAGACACTAAGTCCCACAATGTGATAGGTGGCAAGCCTATCGCCAACCGGGCACATCTCCAATCCCGAGCAACATTCTTTTTTGTTAGAAAATTGCGCGACCCAGGATTCGAACCCCGGGACCTCATGCAGTCAAGTCCAACAACTGAACCGACTTCAAAACTAAAAAGTGAAAAATAATAAAGATTTATTATTAATTATATACTACCTATTACTAATATGTGCTATTTACTAATAGGTTTTAAGTCGGAAGTTGATTTCTGTGTAAAATATAAAAAAAAGTAACACAAAGAATAAAAAAAACAATTACCACCGTCAGAGCCTACTTGTAATCTAGCTAAGAATCATCTTTTTAACTCAAAAAAGGACGAGTTTATCGCGTATTATTTATTTAAAACGCGAGAATGAGCTCAATGCACTAACACTGTGACATCTAACAAGGTGGTATAATTTTGCAGCGACTCGCCCGTATTGGTACCACCGCCTTACCTATTCCTACCGCAATAACATCAGTGCTTGCTGTTGATGTGTTCAGAGTGTTATATAGCCGGTAAACTTACTTTTGCTTGAGGTCTAACATCCCGGCCTTAGGTTGGTAACGCACCATTACCACCTTTGTTGTCTCTAGGCGGCGTTAATTTCTTACCATCAGGAAATCTACTTTCTTGTTTGTTTTCCAATATCATAACGAAAAAGGTACCCCAAGGTTCATCCCTGTGTTTTATTACTGTATACAACCTGTATTACACTGTAATACAGACTTTATTCTTACTTTCATCCACGTTTTTTATATGAGAACGAACAGGAGGATTTCCAAAGGAAATGAGAACGATAAGGAGAATTTTATTTACGTCCATAGGTAAAGGTGGCTGTTCCATCAGGTTACTTATATGCTTACAAGCTTTTATATAAAAAACAACGGTTTGCACTCCGGGAGTGCCGGCAGAAGCGAAAATTTAAATTTCAATGTTGTTAATTTTACTTTAAAATAGGAAATAATTTTCCACGAATTGCTTTATTATTAGTATAAAAAAACTGTCATTAATGTGATAAAATGCAATATTCGATTAATTAATTTTGTTAGGAAACAGCTTCGCTTAGAGCTAGCTTGAAGATATACCGTACGGTAAAACAACAAAAGCAGTATAAAAAACATCAACAACATGCAGTTTAACTGTACCTCTGTCTTATGAATTTTCTCTCCTCATGTCCTGACGCGAGTTACTTTTTTTTACCCTTTATAGTTATCCCAGTGCTAAAGAGGTTTTCAGTTCAAAAATGTAAGTAAACATCATCATCATCAGCCGGAAGACGTCCACTGCTGGACACAGGCCTCCCTCAAATATCTCTACAAGTCACGGTCACCAGCCGCTTGTATCGAGCGACTACCACGTCATCAGTCCACCGGGTGGGAGGTCGTCCAACACTATGGCCAGTGCAGGGCTGCCACTCGAGAACCTCTGATAAGAAATACTAAAGCTAAAATCTGTCTTTTGTGCAGCTTTAAAATGTTACATTAGTACTTTGTAATTAATTTATGAATGAGTAGGATGCATCACTTTGAACAGAAGCGTACGTGAATGGTTTGACAGATATGGGTCTTAACATTTCCTTTGTAAATACTCGAAAAGCTCAGCTTTTGTCAGCTTTGAAATACAGTTGGGTATTTAGTCCTTAATCCCCAGGTTCTTGTACTCATTACGTAGTGAAGAAAAGGGAAAAATGCACGTTCGGATACTTGGCAAAGGCAGCAATAAAACAAACATTTATTATGCTTTGGATGTGTTTAGATGTAAACAATCGCAAGGCTGTCCTAATGGTAAGAGACAACCTTGGGCTGTCCAACGTAGATGTTGCCGAAACATCACTCCTGTGATCGGTATGTTTGACCTTATTTTATTTTATTTAAACTTTATTATACACAAATAAAAAATATGAATACAAAAGGCGAACTTCATGTTAAGTGCATTCGCTCCTAGTCAACCTTTAGGCTAATAGAGATCTAATATGTAAGTACGAAATAAACAAAAACAGAGAATAAAACAAATAAATTATGTGCAAGTCTACCTACCCTGGATCGGGATATGTGCTGTCATCATAATATTAATACGTGAAGCAAAAATTTTGGACTCCTCTTTAAGCAAATTGTGCGGACGTAGGAATATAAATTTGGCATACTTATAGTTTACTAGCTGCTACCTGCGGCTTCGCCCGCGTTTTCACAGAAACCCGGTGTGCGATCGGGATTAAAAATAGCCTATATGTTAATCCAGGTCACAATCTATCTGTCTTCCAAATTTCAGACAAATCCGTTCAGGGCTACGTGCTTTCAGTGTTATGACTACATCTGCTCTATTTAAATTTCTTTCTGATTCGTGATCATAAGTATTGTGTGTTATTAAACAAATAAAAATCATTAAATTAATAGTAGCATGTGGTGTTTTTGATTACCAAATTGAATAAAAGTCCATATTTAACCACTCAATTGAAGCTCAAAAACAGCGCAATATAGTCTATCGTTTGCCATATTAAGTACTTGGATTAGTTAAGCCAAAATAACATTCCCAAATTGCACGCTTAAATTTTGGTTACAAAATAAAAACACGCTATTATATTAACCTTCCTTCACTGCGGCGCAACCGCGAGTTATAGTATACTAAATGCATACCGAACTCGAGATGCGTTGGCATAAACGCGTTTTCGCTTGTTTGTATTAAGATAGAATTACTGTATATTACATTACCACATTGTATATTCCACTTTAAGGTCCCGAACCAACACGGGCTGTGTCATTGTTTATTTTGTTTGATTTTAGATTTTCTTTTGTCCAAATTTCAGGCTCCCGTTTTGTATACCCGAGCAAACTCGGACCCCGTGTTGGTCCGGGTTCCTTTGCAGAATAGACCATCTGCCTTCCTGCTAAGCAGCTCGTAAAAGGCGACCACAGGCTTACCGTCACTAGCACCGTGACATTCTACTAGGTGGTAGAGTTTCGCAGCGACTCGCCCGGATTGGTACAACCGCCTTACCTATTTCTGCCGCCATAACGTCATGAGGTGTTCCGATTTAGAGGGTAAGGTAGCTGGTAAACTTACTATTGCTCGAGGCCTAACATCCCGGCCTCAGTTTGGCAACGCACCATTACCACGTTTGGTGTCTCTAGACGGCGTGAATTTCTTACCATCAGGAAATCCGTCTGCTTGTTTGCCTTCCAATATCATTAAAAAAAATGTTACATCGATCAAATAATATAAATGCTCATTACGTAGTAAACAAAAACGAAACTTTTGTTCTTTATCTTAACATAAGTTAATAAGGCACTGTTACACACTATTCAGTTATTCTAATTTCAAACTACTCAAGTCTCAATTTAAACTCAATCTTATTAATGGATTGTATTTACTCCATTGTCATTTTAACTCGAATCTCTAACTCAATCTCAACTCTTAACATAAAATTAAAACTAGAACCCAAATTAAATGACTCTTGACCATCTGACTGGCTTGATGATATTAATTATACACTTTATAGGACAACCTCTGAACCATGACGAATCGTACTAAAATAGAATCGTCAAAATCTGTCCACAATTGGTGTAATAATACATACGAATTGGTGGCCTCCTTTTAATAATTGGTTAACATTACAACTCGTATTTCCCTGTGTAGGTCCGGGGACCGGGCTCCTTTGCAGAATAGACCACCTGCCTTTCTCTTAGACAGCTCTTAAAAAAAAGAGCATAGGCTTACCGTCACCAGGTTGTAGGGCTTCGCAGCAACTTGCCTGATTTGGTACCACCGCTTTATCTTTTCATGCCACCATAACGTCATCATTTGCCGTTAACGTATTCCGGTTTGAAGGATAAGATAGCCGGTACAATTAGTTTTGCATGAAACCTAACACCCCGGACTCAGGTTGGCAACGCACCACTACCACCTTTGGTGTCTCTATGTGGCGTGAATTTCTAGCAATTCCGTAGCCACACTGAGTCAAACTAATCCACTCTTTTTACTAGGTAGCAAGCAAACACGGAAGCCCGGTAAGACTTTCGCAATAAGCGCAGAATTAAAATATCAAAGAAATTATATTAAAAGGCTGACACAGCGCCGTCCTTTGGCAGTGAGGTATAGTACTACTATTTAAATTGCGCTTTAATCTGAAAATTTAAATAATGCGCTTCGGCTTTAACCTTTTTAATCTTTTTACACTTTCTACTCTTATTTTTAAATTGGTTGACCTGAGCTTACATAATCTAAATTTAAGTCATCATCATCCGCCGGAGGACGTCCACTGCTGGACATAGGCCTATAGATGAAATGATTAATTACGTGTAATAACAACTCTATATAGATATCATTTAAATACATTCGTATTTCTGTAGCTTGACGAATATAGCCGAAGCGCATATTTTAAATAGTAATACTGTACAATTATTTTAAGTGTCGATGTTACAGCACCATATTAGCAAAAGCTACTTACTAGATCTTGTTCAAACCAATTTTCGAATTTTACATAGTAATGTAAGTATGTAAAATGTAATGTGTATGTTTTGTTAGTTTTATCGTTCTCTTATTTCAGAAGTTACAGGGGGGAGGCCCATTTTACCCTTTTGAAAGTGTCTATCGCACAAACTATTTAGTTTTAAAAAAATGATACAAGAAACCTCAACATCATTTTTGAAGATCTATTAATCGATATCTCAAACTTATGGATTTTACATATTTTTTTTATGATATTGGTAGGCAAACAAGCAGACGGATTTCCTGATGGTAAGAAATTCACGCCGCCTAGAGACAACAAGGTGGTAACGGTGCGTTGCCAACCTGAGGCCGGGGTGTTAGGCCTCGAGCAAAAGTAAGTTTACCGGCTACCTTACCTTCCGAACTGGGACACGTAATGACGTTATGACGGCAGGAATAGGAAAGACGGTGGTACTAATCCGGGTGAGTCGCTGCGAAGCTCTACCACCTAGTGAATCTGATCTTCAAAAATATTTTCAGTTCTTAGTATGAGGATACCCTAATACTAATTGTTTTTTTTTGAGTGAAAATCTGGAAGCGGTTCACATAACGCATATATGTGTATGTGTTTACCTATAAACTTATATCATCCCAGATGCCTGACGAAGACTCCTCTTTAGTTAGTTTCATAATGAACTAAGTTGCCAATTTTAATTAAAGTCGTTATAGAAGTCTTATGTGAGCGTTGTGTTTGTTTATAGAGAACTCGGGAACTCGTTTAACATGTTTGCTTCGTAGCTTAAAGTGTATTCTAACTTTTACTTGATGAGTTTCTGGTACAGTCACAACAATGTTTACTTGATGAGTTTATGATTATACCGTTAAAAAAATGAGACAGTTAACCGATGTTAACACTGCTAGGATTGTTTATTGTAGTTATTATCATAACATTATGTCATATGGAATTCTTCTCTGGGGGAGTTCTGCCGATGTAAATACTATATTTGTTTTACAAAAGAGGGTCATACGTGCTATAACTTGGGCCCAAGGGTTCAAATTCAAAGAAATTAATATTCTGTTTCTTTACAGTACGTCTATGAAAATTTAATATATGTTCAGAAGAATTTACATTCATTTAAAAGAAACTGTTATATACATAATGTAAATACGAGGAATAAAAACAATCTTGCTGTGCGTGTGTCTCGTCTCCACAGAGTTAGTTATTCTTTCATTGGCCAATGTATACGCTTTTACAATAAACTTCCCGATTTTATGAAAGACCTGCCATTAAATAAATTTAAATAATGTGTCAAAGTGAAATTGTATGAAAAAGGTTACTATACCGTTGCAGAATATCAGATAATGGTCGGATAAGAGTGCTTGGGATTAATTGCTCCTCATACCAATCTGTTACTAGTAATGATGTGTGGTGTAATACTAATTTTTATTTGTAATCTAAATTTGTATAGAATAAGGAAAAAAAGACAGCCCGCTGAGTTTGTTCCCGGATCTTCTCAGAGTGTGGCCGCGTTCCGATCCGGAGGTAGTTTTAGTATTATATAGACTCGTCACAAGTCCCTCTTGTAAGGTGAATGTGACTAAAAATATATTCTATTCTATTCTATGGTACAGTCACAACAATGTTTATTAGATAAGTTTGTTGTATTAGTGTTTAGGTACTTGATGAGTTTGTTGTAACAGTGTTACAGTGTACTGTCACAATTATATTTACTTTACGAGTTCATGGCCCCTGAATACAGTGTTAATGAGTTTATGGTACAAAAACGACACCGTTCACTTGATAAGTTTGTGGTACAGTTTCAATTACTAGATAAGTTTATGGTACAGTCACAAAAGAGTTTACTTGATAAGTTAAAGATGACATAAAATAAATTATCTCAGTGTATGCTATCGTATACTGTATAGTTATATTATATGGGTGTTATACGTCATTTTTTATGGATGGATAGTGGATGTATAACACATGTTATATTATATAAGTGTTACACATCTTATTTTTTTTAAATATTTGAAAAGTTTGCATATCTTGCACATTAAATTATTTTTAAAAACGTGAAGTTTATATTTTTATGTTATTTAATGTTAGAGATTAGCGTACAAGCTCACTACTCTCTTGATGGTAAGAGACAATCTTAGCCTATAAAGGCTATATATTATGTTATACGTGCATTGCTGTCATGATTTCGATATGTGAAATGTATTGTGCAACTCTACCGGCTGCCCTACCCTCTGTACAGAAACATGACAAAGTCATTAGGGAGGCAGGAATAGATAAGGCGGTGGAACCATACCCGGGCGAGTTGCTGCAGAGCACTCTTCTCCCATTAGTCTTGTTAATAATAACCTACATATTAACCTGCACTCGCCTTTACGAGCTGCTAGCCAGAGAGGGAGATAGTCAATTCTACTCAACGGACCTTTTTTTTTTAATGATATTGGAAGGCAAACAAGCAGACGGATTTCCTGGTGGGAAGAAATTCACGCCTCCTAGAAACACCAAAGGTGATATTGCGTTGCCAACCTGGGGCCGGGATGTTAGGCCTCGAGCAAAAGTAGTTTACCGGCTACCTTACCTTCCAAACCGGAACACGCCATGACGTTATGGCGGCAGGAATAGTTAAGGCGGTGGTACCAATCCGGGTGAGTCGCTGCGAAACTCTACCACCTAGTCAGATGTCACGGTGCTAGTGACGGTGAGCCTGTACTCGCCTTTTACGAACTACCGGGCAGGAAGTCAGATGGCCTATTCTGCAAAGGAGCCCGGACCAACACGGACAACTATAATAATATTTTTAACAAGTTTTTGTAATGATACGGCGATGGCGCCTTCGATTAAAAAAATATTTTTTTTTATTTTTATGACATTAGAAGGCAAACAAGCAGACGGATTTCCTGATGCTAAGAAATTCACGCCGCCTAGAGACACTAAAGGTGGTAATTGTACGTTGCCAACCTGTGGCCGGGATATTGGGCCTCGAGCAAAAAAATGTTTACCGGCTAATCATATCCTCGGAACTAGAACACGTCAACGGCAAGCACTGACGTTATGGCGGCAGGAATAGGTAAGGTGGTGGTGCCAATCCCGGTAAGCCTATACTCGCTTTTTACGAGCTGTCTGTCAGGAAGGTAGATGGTCTATTCTACAAAGGAGCCGGACCAACGCGGGGGGATAAGATTCTATAAAAAAAATGTATTTCTTGGGTGTTACGTTACCTTAATAGTTATGATAACGTAACACCCAAGTTTGGGAAGTAGTAATTAATTATTCGTACCCAAAGGCATCTGGCTGGACCGTCCCCATACCTCAATGCAGTAGCTAATCGAAAGTATGATCTACCAGTCATATCTTGCCAACTAAGAACAACAAATCGGACGGATAAATACACAATATTTTGCCATTTCATTTACACTCTTAATTAAACGTCCATCTTATTACGCGTATAACAGCTTGTCAAAATAAACTGTTCAAACCACGGTTTTAATTAACATTAATCCAATTTTTAATAAATGACAGACTTGTTTGACAGGATTCAATTACGCGGGGTATAAATATTATGTACGAATTGTTTTCATAATAAAATTGCACGTCTTCGTGGAAAAGTGAGACAAAATGTGCTCATATGTTTAGGGTTCCGTAAGCAAAAATTGAAACACTTAGATTCTGGTTGTTTATCCGTATATCATAGCTATACTATTCCCACACTATTAGAACTATACAGGTAGGTAGATGTATTTTGTGACCGCTATACGGCTTTTGTATAAAACAGGTGTTTATAGATAGGTATTTCATAATTATATTGAAGTTCCTAAAATACTTGTTATCTTTAAACCGGCAATACTTTGAAAGTAAGAACTATGTATCCTCCACTAACTTTTAAAAAATAAATTGTTCACTTATGGTATGAATTGTAATATACATCTGCACTCATTCCTTTTCCCCGTGTTGGTGCCGCTCTCCTGTGAAAAGTAGACCATCTGCCTTCTTGCCGGACAGATCGTAAGAAGCAAGTAAAGGTTTAATTGATCATTACCCACAGGACCACTGGTGTGTTGCAACTAATCCGAGTTAGACCTATCAACCGCCTCATTGGTCGAGTGGATAACTTACACGCCTTACCACAGCGACCAACCGCGAGGCTCGGGTTTGATTCCCGACGGGGGCAGGCATTTGTGTGATGAACATTTAGCTGTCTGCATTTCCGGATCTGGGTATTTATTAAATTTATTCTGTTATCTATTCAAGTATTTGTATGTATTAGAATCGTTGACTAACACCCATAACACAAGCATATAATTTGCTTACTGTGGGGTTAGATTCAATTTGTACACTTGTTCAGGGATATTTATTTATTTATCTTATCTATTTCTGCCGCCATGATGACAGTGTCATATTCCGGTCCGTAGTATATGGGCTAAGTACAAAATTGACTTAACACTTCGGCCACCAGAAAGTAAACCACCTAAAACATGTATGTAGACCACAGTTCTTACAATCAGGAGAGCGGTGTGCTTCGCTATATTAACACATAAAAACACTTAATTTTCAAGAACGGAATACGAAATCGGCGGCACTGGCGCTACTATCGCGGGAATAAGTAATACGTTATGCCAGTCTCGGAGGACCGTTGCAAAGCACTCTAGTTATTACTGACTGCACCAGAAAGCAAAAAAAAAGATGAGAGGTGTCAAGGGACATCCGGATGGAACGAAGTTCTCTCCCCCCCTCTCTCAATCTCTAGCAATCTCTAGTAATCTCTATCTCTATCTGTCTTATCGAGAGAGACAGACAGAGAAACATGAAAAAAATAAAAATAAAAAAAATGAAAAAATACAACAAAAAAATAAAAAAAAAACATGCGCAATTCGCAAAGCTTACAATAGCTTACTATAGCAAAAAGTGTCGTGACAACTTTTCGTAAGAATTTTTGACCGCTTGTATAATAATAATAAATAATGGAAACTGCAATTAGTATTTATATTTTATTGCAAAATGTTGTCAAGTTTGAAACCTAGTTGTGCGCACATATTTTGGACTTTGACAATAATAAATATCTGGCCGCATTCAAAGATATCAATTTATATTTATTTAGGCCACAATTGCAAATGTCGTCTTTTTATGATATCGAAAGGCAAACAAGCTGTCAGATTTCCTGATAAGAAGAAATTCACGCTGCCTATAGACACCAAAGGTGGTAATAGTGTGTTGTCAACCTGAAACCGGGATATTTGGTCTAGAGCAAAGGTAAGTTTACCGGTTACCATACCCTCTGAACCGGAACACCATAAAGGTAAACGCTGACGTTATGGCGGCAAGAATAGGTAAAACTCTGCCACCTAATCTGATGTCACGGTGTTAGTGACAGCAAGCCTATGCTAGCTTTTTACGAGCTGCCTGGCAGGAAGGCAGATGGCCTAATCTGCAGAGGAGCCCGGACCAACACTGGGGAAAACGACACCAGGGTGATACTTAATAACTAAAATTAAAAGGTAATTGACGTCCCTGAGTGCGGTCATTATTATTTTAGGTAAAGGAATGCATAGGCTAAAATTTACAGTTACAAAAAGAAATTTAAAAGGTCATGTTCACTTATCATCAGTTACCACAATATGATAATATCTCTTCAATAGCACATGGTTTCTCACAGCACTCCGAGACTATCTGTCTCTTGCTTCTGCCAATACTCCGAGCCCGATTTTGACTGATGAAAGCCCCTGTATCCGCAGAAATAGAATTCATTATCCACTGATCTTCCAGCACGGAGGCTTTTGATCTTTTGACCAAATTACCGTCGCAGAAATACGCTAGAGCTGATGCTAGGCGACGCCCACAGTAAACTTGATCGTGGTTCTGGGATGCAACTGCAGCGAAAATCCCTTAAAGAGCACAGAAGATAGCGAAAGCCTTCATTTTTGATACTGATCTGGTTCTTAGAAGTGATGAATAGATTTTACGAAGATTTAGGAGAAGCCTATTTATTGCTTTAAAATCTTGACAGGTTCTAGATAGATTGTATTAATGCTTTTTCTAGATTTAAAGTGAGATTGGCGATAGGTTCTATGAGGACTGCTTCAGATAATTCGTAATACCAATATTTCTTCAAGTTTTCCGAATTTACTTTACAATCGACACAACTCTAGGTGTGCAATGCTTCTCTGCTAACGGTTGACTATGATTTTTCATATCGTGTAAATCTTTTATAAGAGCTTACATAATTAATATGCGAATATAGTGGGTCGCAAGTGCCTACGTGAATTTGCCGTCGTGATCTGCTTAGGTGTTACATTGACCTATATTACGAAAATAGAATTTCTAAGAATACCCTTTGCATATATCTACAAATTAAAAAAGAGGATTTTGACATCGAATAAGAATGCAATTTCACTACATAATATAAAACAGTCGCTTTTTGCTGTCTGTCCTTATATATGGTTAGATCTTTAAAACTATGCAACGTAAATTGAAGCGTTTTTTATTGATAGATTAATTTAAGTTTCTCTTAAAATTAACATGTATAATAAGATCCACCCGTGCGAAGCAGCTAGCTGAAAGAGTTATTTTTTTTTTATCCTGAACTCACTACTGCGTGGGCTTGTTCATACCCAGCACACCTACTAGCTACGTCAAATTTACTTACATGGCGTCGACGATCTGAATATTAATGATATTTTCTAAATATAAAAGGAAATATTTCAGAATTTCAAACCGACTGATATTATTTTCAAGCTTGTTGCAAGTTAATTTTATTTTCACTTTTTAATTTTTGTGAAGATATCGAATCA
>NJDC01001528.1:120814-163320 GCA_002245475.1 Calephelis virginiensis
CCCTAAAACTATGCAACGTAAATTGAAGCGTTTTTTTATTGATAGATTAATTTAAGTTTCACTTAAAATTAACATGTATAATAAGATAGAAGTTTGTCCACCCGTGCGAAGCAGCTAGCTGAAAGAGTTAATTTTTTTTTATCCTGAACTCACTACTGCGTGGGCTTGTTCATACCCAGCACACCTACTAGCTACGTCAAATTTACTTACATGGCGTCGACGATCTGAATATTAATGATATTTTCTAAATGTAACAGGGAATATTTCAGAATTTCAAACAGACTGATATTATTTTCAAGCTTGTTGCAAGTTAATTTTATCTTCACTTTTTAATTTTTGTAAAGATGAATCACACTTTAGAAACGCAACTATGAAGAATTTAATAGTATTTTTCACTGCAGTTTTTGCGTTAAGTGTTTTAGTGTCTTCTCAAAATGTGTATTGTGGAAGACGTCTTGTGACAACTCTAGCTTATTTGTGTGATGGGAACCTTGTCAAAAGATCCCAGAATGTAGCATGGCCAGTTATAACCCCTCTTGATGCCCAGAGCTTGGGAAGAATGAAGAGGAATGTGGTATCTGAATGCTGTGAGAAACCTTGTACTTTGGACGAGCTAATTACTTATTGCGGAGACTGAGGATTTAAGAATTACTTGCTATTTTTCATATGAAGTGTTACGAAAATATTTGCCAATGATATCAATTAAATGCAATTTTTATCAAGAGCTTTTTTAAATGTTCGCACCCGAATATAGTTTGTACTTGGTTTCTAAATAAACAATATTTAGAATATTCTACGTGTTATTCCGGGTCCTCTGTGTTAAATAGACATACCTGTAACCTCGTAAGAGGCAAACATAGGTTAAAATCAACAAGACTACTGTTAGTGGAGTGCTGTCCAGCAGCTGGTCTGGGTAGCCATAATGACAATCTGATATTCTGGCTTAGAGAAGGAGGTTGCCAGTAGAATTGCATATTAGACATCTAGGGTGTCTATAGGCCATGGTTGTCTCTTTCTAATATTAAAGCAGTGTTCTTGTTCGCTTTCTTTTCCTAGGATTTTCAAATTTCTTCAATTTTATTTTCAAAGAATTCTTAACAACAATATTGTAGAAGTCCTATCTTTATCCGTAGATAGGTTATTAAGTATCTTCACGCCCATATCCCCGAAGAGATAGGCAGAGGCACAACCAGTGTACCCACGACTAGCCAAAGACATTAAGTCCTACAATGTAATAGGTGGCAAGCCTATCGCCAACCGGGCACATATCCAATCCAGAGCAAACATTTTTTTTTACTAGAAAATTGGAAAATACCAATTTTCTTTTTGTTGCTCGACCCGGGATGCGAACCCCGGACCTCATGCAGTCAAGTCCAACAACTGAACCGCTAGACCACAGAGGCAACAACTAAATGTATGTTATTAAATACTCGCTGTTACCCGCGATTTCGTACTCACTTCAGTGTTGTGATAGTGGCTAGTGATATGAACAAAGTTCTTCCGTTGAAAAAGTTATTCTAAGCGTTGAAACGGACTGTAAGCTACATAAGTTATCAATATTGGCCATAAGTAAATAATTAAATACGACTGAATTTTATATACTACTACACATTAAACGTTAGTACCCCTCTTGTCGTAAAAGTGATACTAAATATTGACCTGAGCTGTAAGCTACTACTACAAATCATTTGGTGAAAATGCATTGTGTGGTTTTTGTCTGAAAATACAGAGGAACCGGCAAAGCAGATAATAGCCCTCGTTATGGGTGTAATGTACTGTACCTACACAATACGTAGTAATATTTTTTTTATATATTTACTATACAGATTTAGTTCTATTACTGTTTTGTTATAATATAATATAACCAGCTATTGCCAGCGGCGTTGCGAGCGTCGTCCCACATGAACATTGTTTCAGGATAAAAACTGTCCTGTATGTTAATCCAAGTGACATTCAATGTGTAACAAGGAGTAACAAACAAACAAACAGACAATCTTTCACATCTGTAAGTTATTACTGTTTGATTATAATATAATGTTATGTGTTTAAACATACATATATATTATGTATCCATATATAACTCAAAAAATGCTGAAACCATTACCGAATAAAACAAATGTACAAATTTTATTAGCATCGGATCTAGCATGGGAATAATATACTCTATGTAATGAAAAAATAATTATTAAAATACTTTTGAAAGTCATACGTTGCGTCAAACGAAATAAAATACAATTTCGTATTCTTCATCGTCGGCACACTGTAAGTGACGACGTAAAGTTATACACGATTTAAATGAAACAAAATATAATTTGATATTCTTGATGGTCGGCACTTGTTAGAATTCCATTGTATACACTCCTTTGATGTGTATACTCAAATGACACTTGTTCTGTTTGACAGTTTATATAACACTTGAAATGGTTTGCTTAAGTGCATTGTGGAAAAGTGTAAAATCGCGTGACAATAATAATAATTTTTCTAACCAATTTTTTGTAATAATGAAAATGAAGGCGCCATCTATCAATATAATTTTATATGATTCCATTAAAATAGAGTTGGTAGTTGTTTCTTTATCTTCTTTAGTTAAGGAACCCCAATTTTAATTATTTTACTCATGCCCCGGGACATCAGGCTGGACCGTCACCAAACCTTATTGTAGTAACAAATCGTACAATTTAGCAATCATATCTTGCCAACTAAGAATAACACATCAGAGGGATAAGTAAGATATTTTATCATTTTATTTGCACTCTTAATTAAATGTCCATTTTATTAAGAAGGTTCCAGTTTGTCAAAAACTGTTAAAACCACAGTTTTAATTAAAATTAATCCAATTTTTAATAAGTGCCAGTTTTTTTTACGGGATACAATTTCGTGCTGTGTAAATATTTAAACGAATTGTTATCATAATAAAATTGCACGCCGTCTTAGAAAATTGGTTTTTGGAAAATGTGCTTGTATGTTTAGGGTTCCGTATTTTGTAAACCGCTTCACGATTTTTATACGAAACCTATACGTGCGGGGTGCTTATGGATAGGTATTTCAAAATTACATTGAGGTTCCTAAAATATTTGGTTCTTAGTCAATCTTTTGAAAAACGAATGAAAAAGAGGTATATTAATCCCACCAAATGTGTTTGCGATTTATAGTCATGATGTATGCTTATTCGTAATAGGTTACTGTTTAATCGAAAATCCGTAACTCAAGTTATTCGATAGTAACGGATAATCTGAAATAATTTCTTATTCGTAACCTAAACCGAAACTAATATTTTTGTTATATCCAGATCTGAAACTTCATATCCACAATATTACTTATCTGAATGAGATATAATTAGCAGTTTTTGAGAGTGCCAGACTGAATAGTGATATATGTAGGTAGTTTGGAGCATTAAGCAATAAAAAAGTCACGTTATGTAAGAGGTTGCCACCTGTTGCTTGTCGCCAACTAAGTACATATAGAATCCCGGACAATGTTATTGTTATTACAAAACTAGCTGTCCCGGCGAACTTCGTTAAACACGCTTTGTTTGTATGGGAAAACTGGAAATGCTGTTTTTTGTATTTTTCTTGCATTTTTTTTTCTTTTTATTATATCTGAAATCTACAAATAATTGAAAACCAAAATTAGCCAAATAGGTCCAGCGGCTCCCGAATTCTAGCGAGAGTAAGGACTCTTAAGTGATTTTGATTAATTAACAGTTATAGGTTTCTTAAATCTATTCGATTTTGATATTTAAATAAAGAAATTAAAAACTTCTTTTTGCAAATATAGTTAAATGTATGATTTGTCAATTCATAATTGTTAAATAAATGTACATAAAAATAAAATTGTTAATAAATCCTGACACAACTTATCCGTAAATTAGCTAGGGACCATGTTGATCACGTAAGTTGACAAATAATCGCATCAAAATCACTTTATTTGTTTATGGGTTATGATGCCTCAGACACATATACACACAGACAATGTAACCCCTGGCAAAACCTAGCTGGCTGTAATTACCATTTTGGTCATGCTAGCTGTTAATCCGCATAGAAATAGCTTAATTCGTTTAGAAGTTATGATGACATGACACAGACACAGACAGACAGACGTACAGATACACACACCCGCACGCGCAGAGAGATAGGTAGAGAGGGGGGTGTAGAGAGAGAGGGAGATAGAGAAGTCAAACTTTCATCACTTTTCTTTTCTTGTCGGGGGTTAAAACCTAGTCGCCAAAGTAGATTACTTTGGCGTTACGTTATTTCTTTAAATAAAGATGTTGCAGTAAAGGAGGAGAATTATAAATACGAATTATAAGCGCGTGTGTGTGCATGTGTGTTTGTGTGTGTGTGTGTGTGTGTGTGTGTGTGCACCCATTACAATGCGGATTCTTTTAAAAGCTGTTGTGACCGAGATGGTTCTTAGCCATAACTCTGATATTAGTGTTGAGGATTTATTGAAAATCTTGAATTTTCGTGTTATTTATAATTGTTTTACACCATGAAATAGCGAACAAGCAGGTAGGTCTTCTGATGGCAAACGACAACCGTCGCCTAGAGAAACCGTTGATGATACGCGTCTGCGTGGTGTAGGTGCTAGGTGCAAATCGAACGACTTTTTCTCCTTCCGATCGAAACATGACATTGATTGATTGTGATAAAACAAGTATGTTTACGCCCAATTCCTGAAGGGGTAGGCAGAGACACAATCAGGGCACCCACGACTATCCGAAGACATTAAGTCTTACAATGTGAAAGTGGCAAGCCTCTCGCTAACCATCTCGGACAACGTTATTCTTATTACAAAATTGAAAATATACATTTTCTATTTTTTTGTTTCCCGACCCGGATGATGAATCCGGGACCTCATGAAGCCAAGTTAAGGCCACGATTGTAACCATCAGGCGAGCGCAGCGCTGTGCTTGTTTGTATCTTATCACATTAAAAAAACAATGTTCTAGAATGGAATACGACAAAGGTGAGCACTGATGCCACTATCGTAGGTATAGGCAGGACGTTGGTACCAGTCCGGGAGAGCTGAGGCAAAGTTCTAGTTATGACACTTATGACTAACGGCACCACAAAATAAAAATTGCTGTCAGGAATGGGGTCGTTACATCCCAGCTTCAAAATCTCTGCATTTGGATCTAGCTGCTAGTATAATGTTAGTCAATAATGAAAACTGCAATTAGTATTACTGTTTTATTTTATTGCAAAGTTTATTTCAGTTTGAAACAAATTTTCGGGCACAGATTCTAAAATTTGATGTTATAAATATCACTGTTATGTAAGTGATATTTATAACATCAAGTTTTAGGGTTAAATTTAACAATGAATTAAGCTATCAAATACAAAATGATTTAACCATAGTAAGAAGCCAACGCAGAGTTAAATATTTAACTCAGGATCGTGCAAGTGCCACAACTATCAGTATTTTAGGTAAAGGAAAACGGAAATTAAAATTTATGTATATAGAATGTATTGAAAAGATCGTTTAAACTTATCGTCAGTTACCACAATATGATAATATCTCTTCAATAGCACATGGTTTCTCACAGCACTCCGAGACTATCTGTCTCTTGCTTCTGCCAATACTCCGAGCCTGATTTTGACTGATGAAAGCCCCTGTATCCGCAGAAATAGAATTCATTATCCACTGACCTTCCAGCACGGAGGCTTTTGATCTTTTGACCATATTACCGTCGCAGAAATACGCTAGAGCTGATGCTAGGCGACGCCCACAGTAAACTTGATCTTGGTTTTGGGATGCAACTGCAGCGAAAATCCCTAAAAGAGCACAGAAGATAGCGAAGGCCTTCATTTTTGATACTGGTCTGGTTCTTAGAAGTAATGAATAGATATTGAGAAGACTTAGGAGAAGCCTATTTAAAAGTTCTTGATACTAATGCCTCTTCTAGATTTACGATCAGGCTGTCTATGGTCTGTTTTAGATAATCACCAACACCAACGCTTCTAGAAGTTTCAAAAGTTTTCTTTACGTTCGACACAACTATTTAAGTGTGCAATGCTTCTCTGTTAATGGTTGACTATGTATCATCATAACGTTTGTGTCTTTTATAAGAGCTTCTCTTAATGAATATGCGAATATAGTGGGTCGCAAGTGCCTACGCGAACCTGGCTGTCGTGATCTGCTTAGGTGTTACATTGACCTATATTACGAAAATAGAATTTTTAAAACCTCTAAGGTCTCAGCACACATTCCAACTCGGAAAGGGATCGTCACCGTATCGCCTTTCGCCTCGTCGTCAACCAGGCGACAACTTAACATATGCACGTATACCAAACAGTATCAGCAGCTCCTGTACATCAATCAACTCGGCTACGGCTAGACGACCCCGCGCTTGCGGCTCGCCGACCGCTAGCCTGTTCCGAGGCGCGGCGATTACGTTACGATTCCGATTAGTGTGCGTTGCGGTATGGAGTTTCATACAAACAATAAAGAACGACTCAAGGCGATACGGTGACGATCCTTTTCCGAGTTGATATGTGTGCTGAGACCTTTAATCAACTTTTTTGATATACAGTTACATGCAGTGGTTATTCCACTGCATCCTCGTCCAGACTACTAATAAAGAGGTAATGTTAGGTAGTTTTTTTGTATTGATTAGGCTCCGAAACTACTTGACCGATTTGAAATAATCTTTTACCGTTAGAAGCAGACATTATAGCTGATAAACATAGGTTTCGTTATTCTATGAAAAATTTGAAATTTGTGCGTCCCTGCGAAGTCGAGACGGTGTGCTAGTAATTATATTATGAATGCGAAAGTTTCTATGTTTGTTTGTTACTCCTTCACGCAAAATTGATGAACTGATTTTAATGATATTTGGCACACACATAGAGGGCAACTTGGATTAATACATAGGATAGTTTTTATCCCGAAAAAAATATTACTGTGGTACCATTTACCACGCAGGCAACGCCACGGGCAAGAGTAAGTAATACATATATATAGCAACATGTTCATCAGCATCACACATATAACTATATACACCTGATAGGTACCACAACCCTCGAATTCTTCTTCACTGACTTATTAGTTACACTATTTTCCTTTATATTTAAAACTTGAGCTTTGTCTTTATGGGTTCTGTAGATTGAAAGAAAAACACATAACCCTTTTAGGATAAATTTGTAGTCCGTCTTTCAAGACCCTTTTTCTCAGGAAAGCGAAAAAGTATCAAACTGGAATTTATTTAAAATACTCAGGTCTACTGTTCCTTTGAGCTTCTTTGGAGCTCCCTTACTTTGGAGCTTTAAAAACTCAATTTTCTAAGCTAAAAGTTTATACCGCAAATTTGCGCAAATTTTTAAAAAACGCAATTGGATCAAAACCTGCAGGATATATTTCCGTGTACTCAGAATCTTAAAATTCGGTACGAAGAAACTTCTTAGCTAAAGCCAAGCTTCTGAAGTAGGTTTTAAAAACAAATAATTGTGTAAAAAGTCTATAAATTTAATCTTTTATTACCTTGGAAGTCCCATTGCGGGTGTCTAATTGCTTTTGTAATAAAATTAATGTCTTGCTCAATTTCGACGAATATAAAATAAGAAAATTAAACTCCGAAGCATTAAAATGTAGATAAATGTCTTAACATAATTAATATCGAGAATTTGTTATTAAAACGGACTGTCTTTCCCGTCAGATATTGTACTGTTCATAAGAATCTTTTTCTGATAATAACACTATAAAAATAATTAAGCATAAAAGGCCTGCCATGTAGGTACATCCGGAACTTACGGAAGTCCGTTTCGGAAAAAATCGGTTGAAGCAAATTCATACAAGTTAGATTCCCAATCAGGAAGCAAGAAATGTGTTTTTTCTAATGTTCTAATAAAAAAATGTTGTTTGAGATTGGATGTTGGATCGGCTGGCGATAGGCTTGCCACCTATCACATTGTGGGACTTAGTATCTTTGACTAGTCGTAGGTGCCCTGGTTGTGCCTCTGCCTAACTCTTCGGGGATAGGAGCGTGAAGATACTTGCTTTCTTTTTATAATTTATGCTGTGGATACCAGACATATGCGCAACAAAATTATTTTTATCACATAAATTTTATACGATCTCTTCTTTAGAGACTATCAATCAGTTTTAGTGCTGTTGAAAGTTGGATATCGATTTGCAAGTCAATTATATCGAGTCGTTTGACGGTTTTGACATATTGGCACAAGTTCAAAAATTTGTATCCTGAACTCTTATTGCGTGGGCTCATTCATACCCAACACACCTACAACCTACGTCAAATTCACTCACATGGCGTCGACGGTCTGAATATTAATGAGATATCCTAAGTATAAAAGGAAATATCTCAGATTTATAAGCAGACTGAAATTAATTTTCAAGCTTATCGGAAGGAAATATTATCTATAAAAAACTCTGTCAAGTTATCGATATCCCTACTTTAGAAACGCAACTATGAAGAATTTAATAGTATTTTTCACTGTAGTTTTTGCGTTAAGTGTTTTAGTGTCTTCTCAAAATGTGTATTGTGGAAGACGTCTTGCGACTACTCTAGCGTATTTGTGTGATGGAAACCTTATCAAGAGATCATCCAATGAAGCATGGCCTGTAATAACCCCTTTTGATGCCCAGAGCTTGGGTAGAATGAAGAGGAACGTGGTATCCGAATGCTGTGAGAAACCTTGTACTTTGGACGAGCTACTTACTTATTGTGGAGACTGAGGATATACGCATTACTAGAAATTTACGATGTGGAGTGTTTTGAAAATATTGTTCAATAATATCAATTAAATGAAAATTTTATCATCTTTTGTTTTTGTAACATAAATAAATAAATTTCCCTGGACAATTCACACAAATTGAATCTAACCCCAAAGCAAGTACACTTGTGTTAGTTAACGATAGTAATACAAAAAAATACTCGTACTTAAATAGATACCAGAATATTATATCTAATAAACACCCAGATCCGGAAATACAGACGTCTAAATGTTCACCACACAAATGCCTGCTCCCAGCGGGAATCGAACCAGAGCCTCGCGGTTGATCGATGCAGTTAGACGTATACGTTAACCACTTGACCAACGAGGCGTTTAAAATAGTAGATCTCATCATAACCTAAGGAATTTGCTTGTTTTATGATTTCCAAATAAAAAATACATGGAACATCCTCCATGTTGGTCCTGGTCCTTTATTTAGAATAGACCATCAGCCTTTTTGCCTAGAAGCTTGGAAGGGTTAAACGGGTCATAAGAAATAAGACAACTGGTTGTAGAATGCTGTGCAGCTAATTGCCTAGTTAGGGTTCCTCCTCCTTATCTGTTAGTACCGCCTTAAGGACAATGAAAGGGAAGCCGATAGTCTTGAATATCAAGCCAACACCTCGAACACAGGAGAGCGACGCATAGGTACTGTAGGCCACCGTGGTTTCTTCCTACTGGAGAGACATGTGCTTGTTTCCTCTTTTCTCGTAGTATCTAATTGTATTTTCATAGAATTAGAAATAAAAGTAGTAAAATTGCACAAAACTGAAAATTACAATGTTCTTCTTCTTCTTTCTTTAGGTTTTGGCCTATACGTTATTTTGCCATTAGTCAAGTAGAAATTTACATCAAATTTTAGATCAATTTTAATCAACTATAATTAGTCATCAGTCATAAGTCGTCAGTAAGTCATGTCAGGCTCTTGGGTAAAGCGGTGCTCAAGTAATGAGTAATGCTCAAGCTCATGTAATGAGATTTGGCGGCAACGAGGAAATACACGATACGTTAATTTCTTCTTGATTATTTAATTTGTGCACTTTTACTGAATAAAATTGTACAACCAACTTGTGAATATAAACCATTGAAGGGGTTCAACACACACAAAAAACTTTGTCAAAATCGCTCCAGTCGTTTAGGAGGAGTTTAGTGACGTACACACGCACACAAGAATTATATGTATGAAGATGGTAGTTGTATTGTCCAAATTAAAATATTAATATTATTAAACCCATTTACAAATAGAGATCTTCTAAAGTTTTATTATTAAGATATTTCTGTTCATTATTGAAATTGTGGTTGCCTAGTAGCTGATCTAAAATAGTCCTGTCTTTTTAACCGAGTTCCAAAAAGCTAGTAGGTTCTCAATTTCTTAATTCAATTTCTTTTATGTATGTACACCGATTTCACCGAGGTTTCTAAACCGATTTACGTAACTCTTTTATTGTTTGATGCGGAATAGCTTCGAATGGGTCCCATAAAAATTTGATACAAGTAGGCCTATTAGTTTTTATTTTATGAGCATTTTTTATTTTCGTTCACCTATTCCGATGTCTATTTTTATTAAAATAAATCATGTCAACTATAAACTAAAAAGTATTAAATCAAAATAAATACGTTAAAAAAAACCTATTCAAAACTAACAAGTAAAAAATGATTAAGATTTAATATTAAGTACCTATTATCTATATGTGCCATTGACTAGTAGGTTTGAAGTCGGTGCCAAGCCAATTTAATACTTATAATAATATAATTCTTAGTTTAAGGCTTGGCACCGACTTCAAACCTATTAGTAAAATGCACATATAAATTATAGGTAGTATAAAATTATATTAAATCTTTATTATTTTTCACTTTTTATTTTGAAGTCGGTTTTTTAACGTAGTTATTTTTATATTTTATACGGTGCCCAGGGCACCCACGACCAGCCGAAGATACTAAGTCCCATAACGTGATAGGTGGCAAGCCTATCGCCAACCGGGCACATATCCCATATCCTGAGCAACGTTTTTTTTATTAGAAAATTGGAAAAACCCAATTTTCTTTTTCTTGCCCGACCCGGGATTCGAACCCGGGACCTCATGCAGTCAATTCCAACACTTAGAGCGCTAGACCACAGAGGCAACAACTAAATTTGTATTATTAAATATTCGCTGGTGCCCGCGATTTCTTGTGATAGTGGCTAGTTCAAACAAAGTTAATCCGTTGCAAAAATTATTCTAAACAATGACACGGGCTGTAAGCTACTGCTCCACAATATTTGGTTAAAATCCGTTCCGTAGTTTTAGTGTAAAAAGAAAACAGGCAAACTGACAAAAAAAATAATAACCCTCATTTGGGGTTCTATATCCTGTATATTATGTAGCAATACGAAAAATTACATGTACAGATTTGGTTTTGTTACTGTTGTATTTTAAGTATCTATTGATTAGTGTAAAAGTGCTGAACCCATTAGCAAATTGAACAAATACTTCAACAATTTCATTTTGTATGCGAATATGGGAATATATTTACTTTATGCTATGAAAAAAGTTTGTGTTACACTTGAAATGGTTTACTTAAATGTAACATTGTGGATTATGCAAAACTGAAACTGTGAGTTTAAAAAGTGTGAAGATAAATCATATCATATCCATTCTTTATAGCAGTAGGAAGTTTATGTTGAAAATTCGTGTGACTCTAGAGATATCGCCTCTGTGGTCTAGCGGTCCGGGTGTTGGACTTGACTGCATGAAGTCCCGGGTTCGAATCCCGGGTCGGCCAACAAAAAGGAAATTGGATTTTTCCAATTTTCTAACAAAAAAAAATGTTGGTCGGGATTGGTTCGTGCCCGGTTGGCGATAGGCTTGCCACTTATCACATTGTGGGACTTAGTATCTTCGGCTAGCCGTGGGTGCCTTGGTTGTACCTCTGTCTACCTCTTCGGGGATATGGGCGTGAAGATACTTTCTAGAGATATTTATTTATTTAACCCATTGATTGTTCTGCGATCTTTTGCATAATAATTGCAGTGTTTTGATTATGGCTCTTTTTGTTACAGGTAATGTTCGTTTGAATCCAGTTACAGGTTGTAAGAATGATTAAAGCGCGGATTGCTTAAGTATAGATTAGTTTTTGATTTAACTATATCAATTTGGGTAAAACGCAATTAAGACGTTAATTAAACTTGTGAGTATAGTCCCAGTTGATAGTTTTATAAATAACGTAAGGAGAGAAGTAAAATGTTTATAATGAAGTTATGAATTCGATTGTATGTATGTTTTGATTTTTTTTGTACATTTTGTATTAGGAATATTATATATATATTCTATTAGGAACAGATTTTGATAGCTTTTTTTTGAATAGGTAAGTCATGATTCAGATGTATTGTATACATTTTCAAATGAACCCGTTTTTTTTATACAAGAGGAGGCAAACGAGCAAGTGGGTCACCTGATGGAAAGTAGTCACCGCGGCCCACGGACACCCGCAACACCAGGAATATCAGAGATGCGTTGTCGACCTTTAAGAAATGAGTACGCTCTTTTCTTGAAGGTCCCAAATTTTAGAAAAATAATATTAAAAACTCACGCCGCCTATATGCACCCTAGGTGGTAATGGTGTGTTGTCAACCTGGCGCCTGATTGTTAGGCCTCATGCAAAAGTAAGTTCACTGGCTAACTGGCCCTTCAAACCGGAACACGTCAACAGCAAGCACTGTTGTTATGGCGGCAGGAATAGGTAAGGCGGAGGTACTAATCCGGGAGATTATCACATCGTGGTATTTAGTGTCTTCGGCTAGTCGTGGGTGGCTTACCTCTGCCTAACCCTTCGGAGAGGTGCGAGAGAGCGTGAAGATACTGAAGAAGATAGGTTTCGCTATTTAATTAAACCACACGGTTTCGCTAATTAGGTAACATGTCGATTACAATTGTTGGTAAATAGCTATTGCCCCGAACGATGTTTAAGCGTCAAAGTTGGTTGTCTGAAATATAATGGTTACTTTATGAAAAGTACAAGTGCTATTTATAAATTGTGCCTCAAGCGGCTATATCAATCTTAAACGCCAAAACACATAACCGCGTTGTGGCGCTGCGCTGCTAAAATCGACGGTTTTTTTTGTAGCGTTGCGGCGTCATAGACGCGTCTCTACGTCATGAAAAACTTATTATTTATTTGTTATTAAAAAGATATGTTGTCACCACTACAATCGGCAGTGATGCTATTACCGATCCAAGCAGCGCGACACTGCACCGCGGTTATGTGTTTTAGCCCTAATAGAGGTCATTCATATTATGGTACTTTGAAAGTTTATCACTTCATTTTCCAATATAATAACAATCAGAAGATAGAAACATATTGTTTAACAAGTTCAACTTTGTTGGAAGGCGCATTCACAACCGTCGAGAACGTCTAAGACTCCAGCAACAATAAATATTTAATATTAGCCGACCCGGCAAACGTTGTGTCTCTAGAAATTAATAGCTACTAACACTTTTTATGCATTAAAGCGTTGTTTTTCCTATTTGCAATTTTCCTTTTCCCTGTTTTTCTTTTCAAAACAACCTTCCTGACAATGACTAGCACAACAAAAAAAGAATTAGCAAAATCTGTCCATCCGTTCAGAATGCAGTGAACACTAATAGGATTTATTGATATAATATTAATATAATAATTTATTAAGTGTTTATTTTTCCCCGTGTTGGTCCGGGCTTCTTTGTAGAATAGACCATCTGCCTTCGTTGCCAGGCAGCTCATAAAAGGCGAGCGGCTCACCGTCACTAACACCGTGACATCTGATTAGGTGGTAGAGTTTAGCAGCGACCCGCCCGGATTGGTACCACCGCCTTACCTATTTCTGCCGCCATAACGTCATGATGTGTTCCGGTTCGGAGGGTAAGGTAGCCAGTAAACTTACTTTTACTCGAGGTCTAACATCCCGGCCTTAGGTTGGCAACACACCATTACCACCTTTGGTGTCTCTAGGCGGCGTGAATTTCTTAACATCAGGAAATCCGTCTGCTTGTTTGCCTTCCAATGTCATAAAAAAAAATTAAGTGCCACCCCATACTGGATGTTGCTGCCTTTGCTTTTATATGACTCATATATAGACTTGACGAACTTCGTATCGCTTGACATGAGTTAGGCATCTACTAACAGTTTGTATATGGGAAAAGTTAGGTATTGTTCTACTATTTGCCCTGCAATTTTCCCGGTTTTCACTTCCTGAGAACCTTGTCCTGACAACTAACACAAAAAAATTAAATAGCAAAATGGGTCCATTCGTTCAGGCATGATGAGATGACCACGGGAATGGGAATTCATTTTTATATATTACTAGCTGACCCGGCAGACGTTGTTCTGCTATTTAAATTTTTCTTTATGTGATTTTTGTAAAAAAAATCTAGATGAGTGTCCTTATCACTTAGGGATATGAAAAATAGATGTTGGCCGATTCTCAGACCTACTTAATATGCTCACAAAATTTCATAAGAATCGGTCAAGCCGTTTCGGACGAGTACGGTAACTAACATTGTGACACGAGAATTGTATATATAAGATTTAAATATCTTGACATACCCTTTTTCAGTTCCAAATTCAAAAACCTCAAATCGCTAAAGTTGTAGTTCCAGCCTAAGATATAAAGCTGAGTTTTGACGCTATCGAGAGAAAAGATGGTCGGAGTTTTTTTTATAATTATTGAATTTCGTGTTAATAATGAGTGAAATTAGTCAATTTTGGTGGCATTTTGTACAATTTTGTTCAGTGAAAGTGCACAAATGAAATAACCATGAAGAAATTAGCATATCGTATATTTCGTCGTTGCCGCCAAATCTCATTACATGAGCTTGTGTGAAAAGGCCACCGCTTTACCCAAGAGCCTGACATGACTTACTGACTACTTATGACTTATTATAATTTATTAAAATTGATGTAAAATTTGATGCAAATTTCTACTTGACTAATGGCAAAATACTAACGAGATTGCCAAAAGCTAAAGAAAGAAAGAAAGATATAAAGCTTGCCAGTCCCTAATGTATACCGTCGTAAAGCTCTTATATTCCCGCAATATTAATTAAATCAAAATGGGTGTTTCATCTTTTTAGCAATAAAATATTTTACCATAATTGGATGGTAAAGTTATTCGACGACGAACAATGTTTTATGTTTTGTAATAAACTTCACGCCTACTCTTTTACAAGAGTTTTGAGAACTCCTACACAATTTTGATATGGCAATTCGTATCACGGTGTATTCTTACAAACAAATTGAAACTACAACTAAAGAAAGAAAAGTAAAGTATCTTCACGCACATATCCCCGATGGTAGAGGCAAGATCAGGACACCCACGGTTAGTCGAAGGCACTAAGTCCCACAATGTGATAGGTGGCAAGCCTATCGCCAACCGAGCAATCCAATATCCAATCCCGAGCAACACTTTTTTTATTAGGAAATTGGAAAAACCCAATTTTCTTTTCGTTGCCCGACCCGGGAATTGAACCCATGACCTCATGCAGTCAAGTCCGACAACTGAACCGCTAGAAGCGATAACTGAAATCAGGCTATCGTATCATATGTTAGGAGTCTTCCGAATTGATTTGAGACGCTGACAACCCCCAATATGTTCTCTGGTGGTACGGAGTTGTCGTTGGCTACATGAGGTTGCGAGTTCGATTCACTAGCTTGACAACTCATGGTGTATTTTTTTCAATTTTGCTCAGGGTTTGAAAAGTGCCCAGTTTTGCGATAGGTTTACTGTTAGTTTCTAATAAAAAAAAATGTTGGTCGGGATTGGAAATGTGCCCGGTTGGCGATAGGCTTGTCACCTATCATATTATGGGACTTAGTGTCTTCGACTAGTCGTGGGTGCCTTGGTTGTACCTCTGCCTACCTCTTCGGGGATATGGGCGTGAAGATACTTTTTTACTGTTAGTCACATTGTGGGACTGATTAGCACCTTCATTTAAACATACTTCTTGAGGGATATGAGCGTGAAGATACTTATCTGCGAATTAATTATTTAGTGCTCAGAATATCGCTGCATTAGAAAATATATGCTATAGAAGAATCATTTAAAATACATAGCTCTTGATCCTAAAACTCATTTTGTATAATTCATACTTACATATATTCATGCCAAATCCCTTGCAAGGTAGGCAAAGAATAAAGAATGCTAAATCTCACGATACTTGCAGACCTTTCTAGCTTCTTCCACATTCATTACCCTTTTCGTACAAACACGACAGTTCCGGAGACTCTTGACACCACCCTCGGATAACCCTGAGCGATTTGTTCGTGGAATGTCTACCTAGGTCCTAAAACGTAGAGTTGGAATAGTAAAATATCTACATTATAAATAACTAACTGACGAACTTAGCTCCACCTGTTCCGTTTGACATGGAAAAAAAATAAAATGGTTAGTAGTTTTCTCGCAGACGAATGGAACAAAATTATCCTATGTCCGTCTCCTCGTTCTAAGCTACCACCCATCAATTTTAAGCGAAAGTGTTTCAGCATTGGGTTAGTATAAACGGTGCAACTAACACAACTTTCTTTTATATTTATACTAGCTGCCTGCCCCGGCTTCGCATGGTTATGAAATATACATGTAAACCTTCCTCTTCAATCACTTTATCTATTAAAAAAAAATCGTACCAAAATCCGTTGCGTAGTTTTAAAGATTTAAGCACACAAAGGAACATAGGAACAGATGAAGCGACTTTGTTTTATACCATGTAGTGAAGATTCAAATTTCGTAAAAAAATCTGATGAATCAACCTTAAAAACATCTATTTAATTTTTGAAATAAAATATTTATTCATTCATATTTCATTAACCATCGAATGGAAATTTTGGTGAACTGTTTTCTTTTCTAGTTCTGTTAATTTTTATTTCGTAGCGTATCTACGCCAAAAAAGATTTAGCCCGCCGCCATGATAATTTCGTAGCACGGCTACGCTAAATAAACTACTTTATCTGTCATTATGAAACTTAAATTAAAACGTTCTCAGATTGAAGTTGACATTATACACTGTATTTAAGGAAGTATCGTCAGAGGAGAGTCTTCAACCATATCGATATTTTTTTTATTATTTATTTATATTATTTGCAATCGATAGATTGCAAAGTAAACGAAGTTCGCCACATCAGCTATTAAATAATAAATGTGACTGTCTTATAAATTACTTGCCGCTATTGTTTTTGGGTTTGAAGGATATAATCACAAAATAAGTGAAAAATACGAGTCAAAGTATTAAAAAAAATACTTGCACTTTACTAAATTATTAATGTAGTTTTGCTGCGCTTATTTATCCATTTATTTTTTTACTAGTGGTCGCCCATTGGTCGAAATTCGACCATTTTAATATTTTTATGTCCAAATTTTAATATCTTGTTGATAAGAACGCCATCTTCATTTCTAAAGACCAACTACTTTGTTTTCTGCATAGTTAGTGCCGGTCATTCCCGCATATCACCCCCAAATTTTACCCCCCTCCCCCCGCGGGGGACAAGCGGGAATTCAGATAACAAAATTCCCGTATGTCGCCCCCTGGTCTAACATGAAACTAACTACTAAAAACTAACATGAAAACTAATCTTTACATGCATGGAAATGAACATTTGTTTTTGAAATAGATACAATAAGAACTAAGTATTTGGAGTTACATATTTACGAAAGTTAATTTTTTTTGGCAAAAAATGAATCAACAATAATTTCTAACTTTTTATATTTTCAAAAGCAACAGTTTTTAAACATAAATCTTCATTGAATATAATCAAAAGTAAGTAACGTACTCATCATAACTATTATTTGTAAAATCAAGGTTATCTTTTCGAAGTTTAATTTTAATTCACTAGCTCATAATCACAGAATACTTAACTTTAATTTACCTATCGCCTCTGTGGTTTAGCGGTCCGGGTGTTGGACTTGACTGCATGAGGTCCTGGGTTCGAATCCCGGGTCGGCCAACATAAAGAAAATTGGATTTTTCCAATTTTCTAATTAAAAAAAACTGTTGGTCGGGATTGGAAATGTGCCCGGTTGGCGATAGGCTTGCCACCTATCACATTGTGGGACTTAGTGTCTTCGGCTAGTCGTGGGTGCCTTGGTTGTACCTCTGCCTACCTCTTCGGGGATATGGGCGTGAAGATACTTTAATTTACCTAATTTATTTATAATATTCATGAATTGGGCTAAATAGTAGATTGTCCTATTGATGAGGCCCTTCTATGATGATTTTGTTCTAATAGAACAAAGAAACCTACTCTCATTACATATTATAAAACAAAGTCTTTCCGTCTGTTCGCGGTTTACTCAAATAGTACTGGACGGATTTTCATTCGGTTTTCAACAATAGATAGAACAATTCTTGAGGAAGGTTTAAGTGTATAGTAAGTTTATGTTTTGTACAAACCAACGATATTACAATGATATTAGTTCAATATGTTGGCAAAAAATAAGCCGATCGGGAGCTTTCCTCGAAAACGCTGCAAAACTTTTGAGTTTTAACAAAACAATGTATGGTGGGATTTTTCCTCTTCGATAGATCTTAAAAAAAGTCAGCAGTGGTATATGTCTATCTTTAAAGAATAACCCACAATAACCGTTTTTTGCGTTTACTTAAAACAGTAAAATGAAGGGTTACTTTAGAACATATTTTTAACAATACAGTATGAACCCTTAATCAAATGAATACGTTATGCGTGTAATTTAGAACAAAATTGCCTTTTACACTATCAGAAAAAAATTAACAACTAATGAGTTATCCAAAAGTTAAAATCTTCGGGTGCAAAATTAAATATCGTTGAAGCGTAGCAAAGACATGCGCGCTTACTGTATCCATCCATACTGACATCCTGACATCCAGACATACTCACAAACTTTCGCATTTATAATATTAGTAGGATTTTTATTCTTGAATAACCGAAGCGGAGCGAGGGCGGGCAGCTACTATTCTATATTTTAAGCAGTTGAAACAATAAAGGACGAGTATTTCAATATTCGGTAATAAATTTATATTAATAATGTGTAATAAATTGTTAATTTTACGATGGAAAGGTAAGGTAAATTATTTAAGTTACTTAAAAAAACTTTCTAAAATATCTAATTTCAAACCTTATGTAAATTTAAATTATTGTAAAAGAACCCTTAAAGATATAACCCTTATAGAAAAAAATGTTCATTAATCAATTCCCGATTGTCACCGGTTTGTGCCCCCGGTGACATGCGGGAATTTTTTTCAAAAGAATTCCCACATGTCACCGGGGGGGGGGGACAAACTAAGGGGTGTCATGCGGGAATTACCGATTAGTGCGGCACCTGAGATTTTTTATCGTTATCATCAATATATTTGTTTGTGTGTGTCAAATGCATGGTAGAGTGGGTAATGTTTTGTTTATTGATTTAATGTACTTTATAAGCATTCTTATTGAAAAATATTAGCTTCCTGCACTTCTCCTACACATAAACTATAAGTGTGCCAAATTTCATGCTCCTGCATGCGCGCAATTTTCGTAAAAAGGGGTCCGTTTCGTAAAATAAAATATAAAGACAAACATAAGATATAGAACAAAAATACTAACAAAAAATTTACAAATGGTGGTAATAAATGCACCTAGTTGTTCATGGAAACATTTCTTGGAGTAGATTAAAATATATTCATGCATGGATATTTCACGATTTTTAAATAAATATTCCTGGACAAGTTACACAAATTGAATCTAACCCCAAAGTAAGCAAATTATATGCTTGTGTTATGGGTGTTAGTCAACGATTCTTATACATAGAAATACTTAAATAGATACCAGAATAAATTTAATAAACACCCAGACCCGGAAATGCAGACATCTTAATGTTCATCACACAAATGCCTGCCCCCGTCGGGAATCGAACCCGAGCCTCGCGGATGATCGGTGTAGTTAGGCGTGTACGCTAGCCACTCGACCAGCGAGGCGGTCATGATAAAATGAAATTTTTGACCGCCATATTCGGTTAGGAATACTTCAGTTTAATTTCCTTATTCCTAGCAACACTTTCATTTGACATCCATGTCACGGGCGTTATATATAAAGCATACAAAATGTGACACCGTCTTATGGCGACGGCCATATTGAATTTAAAATGAAATTTTCGCACTTTGTACTCATATTTCCAGCCTGTCTGTCACAAGGTACGTTTAGCGTGTTTGATATGAAAACCTTTTCACTGGCCTGAACAAACAATAAAATCATATGTATCCACCCCCAATTAAGGTGACCAAACACATCGGTAATGGATTTTGGTTTTCTTTTATCTTCCTGCGTTTGCGAATGGATGAAAATGCAGGAGACCAAAATGGCGGAAGTACATTTCGGATAGATTAAAAGTTATTGTAATATGTTACATACTTTACAAAAATAAAATTTAATAGAATCTATATTTGTTATCGTCGGCACTTGGTGGAATTCCATTGTATACAAACTTTTTTTGAAGTAAACACTTGTACTTGGCCACTATACACTTTATTCAATTATTTTTTGTAATTCCGAAGCCAACCGGTTTCACTTTTTACAGCATGATCAGGGCTTTAAAACATGAGATTAACATTTTTAATAAAAATTAAGTTAATAGGTTAACAACTGAGCTATAATAGACATGTTGTTAATAAAACATATTTTCCCAATACGGGCAAAAATATTTAATAAATTCTTTCTTTTGCCCAAAATCACAATTGTCGTATTTTCGGCAAAGAGTTCTCGGATTTGATTTCTATGTATGCCTAATACTAAAAAAAATTGAAATTATATCTCAGACCACACAAGGTCACCCTGCAAGTATATATATAAAAGAAAGGTGCTAGTTACACTATTTATAACGCAAGAAGAGTTAAACCGATTTGACTTAAAATGGAAGAGGAGGTAGCCTACAATCAGGAGAAGGGCATAGGTTACATTTTATCTCGTTCTAACTAGTTCTCGTTAACTAGGAAAAACGACTTTTAATTTTTTCCCATACAAACTAAACGGATCGAACAAAGTTCAAGAACAGCTAGGATGTAATAAAACAAAGAATTTTTAAACTAATCTATAACTCTTTATTAATTTATATTTGAAACATTATAGTCGTTACTGCGAAAACGTTCCTCTATTATGCCTTAATGGCCACAGTATGCGATGAGTTCGTCGGTACTGCAGCCTTTTTCGCAACATTCGGACACAACATTTCTTTTACTCCTGCTAATGCTGCGAGCCACATAAGGCTTAATTACGGGCCATTCTAAACTCCGAACCTTACATGGCTTGATAGCTGGCAAGTCCAGAAAGTGATGCGAACGCTTAACCAGGTCACCATTACAAAGATACGCCAACGCCGCAGCTAGCCTTCTTCCACAGTAAATTTGTGTTTCAGAAAACACCAGCGCAAAAAGACAAAACAAAGCACTAAGTATTAAAGATTTCATAGTGCCGTTTATTGTTTCAAATACCAATACAATATGAGTTATTTTAGAATTTACCTTTTATATATACGGACGCACTAATTAATATTCAGGTAAAGTGCATCGATGCGGTGAGATTGGAGTTCACATAAGCGATGTTATGAATGAACCCACGTATGACGTCTCGTAAGTAGACGTTCATGTATTATGCACGTGGGTGTGCAATATGCTTTATGTATACTTTCATATCAAAAAAAAATTACATAGGTCAAATAAGACAGATTTCACTGTGATACGAAATAAATGGCCAAATATAGACAAATGTCACAATTAGGTGTAGCTGGTAGGGTTTTTTCCCCTTCTTGGTCCGGGCTTCTTGACAGAATAGACCATCTGTCTTCCTGCTAGACAGCTCGTAAAAGGCGAGCATAGGAATACCGTCACTAACACCCGGCTCGCCCTGATTGGAATCACCGCCTTACCTATTCCTGCCGCCATTATGTCAGGGCTTGCCTTTGACGTGTTCCGGTTCGGAAGATAAGGTAATTGGTAAACTTACTTTTACTCGAGGTCTAACATCTCGGCCTCAGGTTGGCAACTCACCACTACTACCTGTGGTGTTTTTAGAAGGTGTGAATATTTTACTCTCAGGAAATCCGTCTGCTTCTTTACCTTCCAATATTTAAAAAAAAAGACTAGAGTACGTAACCGACTATCTCGACCACAAGATGCAAACGCATCAGTAACCTCTTACCTTGGGAAGAGTCATCTATTTGTATTGTATCTTTTAGGTTGTAATATATAAACTGATTATATTAATGCTGGTTAAAAAAATATGCATCTGTTGAGATAGTGCCTACACTGCATTCTAAACTGGAACACGATGTCATTTAACGATATCATGAAATCTAGAATAAGTAAGGCAACGCTAATCCTGGTGAATCTTACAGAACATGGTATAGAAAATGTAGAATAAGTTCACAAGTAAAACTATTGAATTATGCTCTTACGTTAGACTTACTTTCAGGATTTAATACCTTTTTAAATCTTAAAACCTCCTAGTGATTATTATGTCACTTCTTTTCCTGACTGACTTAGTTTGCAAACGGTGATAGTTTATGGTAGTTAGGGTTAAGATCACATTTTTAAAAATTATTAATATTAAATTGTGATGTGTTATAAATCTAGTTAATATTTTTTACAAAATAATTGCATATAATAATGTGCTAGAATATGTTAGTATGAATAAATATTTTTGTAACAACTTCTAACACATATTCAGCCACTGAATATATTGAACGCCTCGTTGGTCGAGTGGCTAGCGTACACGCCTAACTACACTGACCAACTACGAGGCTCGGGTTCGATTCCCGACGGGGGCAGGCATTTGTGTGATGAACACTTAGGTGTCTGCATTTCCGGGTCTGGGTGTTTATTAAATTTATTCTGGTATCTATTTTGTATTTCTGTGTATTATTAGTATTGTCGACTAACACCCATAATAGAAGCATATAATTTGCTTACTTTTAGGTTAGATTTAATTTGTGTTAGTTGTCCAGGGATATTTTTTATTTATTGTCATATGTTAATGTAACATATTTTCTTAATCCGGCATTAAATATTTAATCAATTCCTTCTTTTGCGTTTTTTGCGTAACACAAGCATATAATTTGCTTAATTTGGGGTTAAACTCAATTTGGGTAAGTTGTCTGGAATACCTGTTCATTTATTTAATATTCTTTCTTTCTTTCTTTCTTTAGGCCTTCACGTTAGTATTTTGCCATTACTCAAGTAGAAATTTGCATCAAATTTTTATTCAATTTTAATCAGTCCTACGTCGTCAGTAAGTCATGTCTCGGTCTTGAGTAAAACGACGGCTTTGTACTCAAGCTCGTCTATTGAGATTTGGCGGCAGCGAGGAAATACACGATACACTAATTTCTTCATGATTACTTCATTTTTGCACTTTCGCTGAACAAAATAATCTAATTCCCACCTAAATTAACTAATTTCACTCAATATAAACACGAAATTCAATAACTATGAAAAAAATACGACCATCTTCATTCACGATGGCGCCAAAACTCCTATTTAATATTAATTATATTTCATTCCTAAGGTTTTCCGTCATGTCGGTTTGGATCCTCTGTTAAATAGACCATAAACCTCTAAACCGGGCAGCTAGATAGAGAAATCGAAGGTTGAAACATTGTAAAAGTAAAGTAAAGTAAAGTATCTTCACGCCCATATCCCCGAAAAGGTAGGCAGAGGCACAACCAGGGCACCTATGACTAGTCAAAGATACTAAGTCCCACAATGTGATAGGTGGCAAGACCATCGCCAACTGGGCACATATCCTATCCCGAGCAACATTTTTTTATTAGAAACATTGTAATGGGTTTTACCTAACCTACCAGTGGTGGCACAGGGCTGTGGTACAACTTGCCTGCGTAAAGGGATCCACTGCCTCGGGTTTTTCCTGCCGTCATGGCACTTTTTGACACTGTAGCGTTCCAGTAAGGAAATTCCTGGCCACATGACACCGACTCAATTTCAATATCTATGCTGTCTTTAGGCCATGGTTTCTCTATAAGGATATCTCTGTGCTTGTTCCCCATATTATACCCCAATAAGACATCTTTTACTTTAAAAATCAATTGCTGTTCGTTAGCCTTGCTAAAACTCAATAACAGCTGGACCGATTTGGCTAATTTTGTTTTTGAATTATTTGTGTAGGTCCAGGGAAGGATTAAAAGGTAAGAAAAAAGGAAAACCTGCTAGGAAACTAGGAACAACAACATTTTAAGTCCCCTCCTACAAACAGAATGGGTGTAACGAAATTTGCCAAAACAGATAGTTTAAAATAAAAATCAAGCTTTTGAAAACAAATAGAACTTTTATCGACATTTAAAGTTAAACTTATGTATATAAAAAATTGCGGGACGCACCTAGTAATTGTGTATGAATGGAACTGCGCATTTATGAAAATATGGGATAATGGACGGGCGTTCCTCGGTCAAATATTGACGTTTCTGGAAACAATACGGGGGTTATTATATCCGTATGAAATGAAGGCAAATATCGTGAGTGCTTCCGAAATGGTCTGACAAGTTCCCTGACAAATATAACCTTGCCTTTGTCACAATTTCAATGAATATAAGCACTTCAATGAGTTTCAATATGTATATATAGTACTACTATTTAAATTATACGCTTCAGCTTTATACTTATTACACTTTATACTTTTATTTTTAAATTGGCTGACCTAAACTAAATTTAAGCGAAATTATTAGTTATGTAATAATAACTCTATATAGATAAAACTGCGAATAAGCGCATGGTTCTTTTAATAGTCTGACCGAGGCCTATGGACACCTCCGATGTTATATATACGTCGCTATACGGAGGCTGAAATTTTAGACCTGATAAGAAATCACGTAGTATGAGTAAAAAAAAAGTATATAGTTTTTTTTAGTATGAATTTAATTACGTAGTACATATTACTTTATAATTTGTGAGTATAATTGTTTAGACATTGACATTGCTTTCTTTCTTAAGTTTTTAAATGATTTAAAAATAAGGTTATATGTTCGACTAAAATATGTTTAGGGTTCCGTGAATGGAAAAGACAAACCTTTGTTCGTCCGTCTATCAAGGCTCTTTTTCGTAAGAACGCGTAGAGAAACAATTTGAAATTTATTAATCCTTTGCATGCCGGAACGCGGATCCGCGCAATCCAGTTATACTTCAGCATTAAAGTCGCGGCATACCAAAGGTTAACACATACGATAATTTTTATCGCGAAAAAAAATTGCTTTGGGACCAATTACAACGCGGGTAACGCCGCGTGCAACAGCTAGTATCACTACATAGTATAAAACAAAGTAGCTTCCTTTGTCTCTATGTGCCTTTGTATGCTTAAGCCTTTAAAACTACGCAACGGATTTTGATGCAGTTTTTTAATAGATAAAGTGATTGAAGAGAAAGGTTTTTTATGCATATTAACCGGCGGGCCGCTAGTAATATTATAAATGCGAAAGTTTCTTTGATTGTTTGTTTGTTACTACTTCATGCAAAAACTGTCTTTGATTTTCATGAAATTGGGCACACACAAAAAGGGTAACTTGGATTGGCACATAGGATAGTTTTTATCTCGAAAACGTGTTCCTGTGAGACCAGTAACCAAGCGGACAAAGCCGCGGGCAACAACTAGTAAATAATGAATCTTTTTTTCTTTCAGACTCTTGGTTTTGTTACTTAAGTTGCCACATTTAAAATGAAGTGATACTTCAGTTCACAAAGATGTCGGTTATCCTAACATAAAAACAACACGATGTAGACAATGTAGAGGCCCTAAATGGTTTTCCTTGTTTAGTATAGCTCGTAAAAATAGATAATTTTCCTTGCATGAAACCTTTTCTTGTGAGGAATTTTCTATTGATATACCTACTTAATCCCTTATGTCGCAAACGTTTTGTAACATGGCAAGTGGGTTGGTAGTGGCAGTTTATAACATAAACCCAAGTCTCTCAGAGAAAATAAAAACAAACATTAAATGAGTATTCTTACTATAGCGTTCAAATATAAGTTTAAAAATATATAATACGCGCTCTGTAAATACAAGGAACAAAAACTATCTTGCTGTGAATGTGTTTCGTCGCAGAATTAGCTATTGCTTGGCCTATATATACAGGGCTACATCTAAAGCATAAGCCAAATTTAGAGAAACGGTTTGGAATCGATAGCGATCTATGAAAAAAATTAAAATTAAAAAAAAAAACATTTTATAGTTTTTATCCGATGCGAAATAGTAGATGTACGGTTTTAACGTAAACAAAACATAAAACTGGTTCCCACCGACCGCAGCTGTATTCGCAGGCTAGTAACGTCATAACTCGTACTAGGTACAACATAGTCTGAGAACAAGTGAAACATTTTTGCGGATTGTTTTCAATGAATGTTTATGAAAATTTGGCCGGTCCTTTCAAAGTTACCCTGTATATGTGGGCCTTCATACTTCCCGAAAACATTAAAGACCTGATTTGAAATAAATTATAAAGAAATGTGTCAAATTTAAATTATGTAACAAGGGTGATTATTAGATATGCAGAATATGTAAGCTGAAAATAATGCTTGAATAATCTATAATATAAACATGAATCGCTAAATGTGTTGGTAAACGTATAACTTACGAACGACTGGACCAATCTAGCTAATTCCTTTTAATAAATATCTAAATTATGCTTCACATTGTTCGCAATAGACACCTAAACTACTTAAACGTACTTAGTCAAATTTGTAGACTAGCTGACACAAATAAAATATTATTCTAATTATTCTTCTCTAGTTTAGATAAAATTAAAGTCTAGTCAAAAGGTTAATCTCGGAATACATGTTATTCTGTCTTTAAGTATTCATTTACACTCCAACAGTGACTATTTGAAATTGTCTTCCTCGCCCTAAAGTTGTCAGCGGAGATGACTATGAAACGATAAGACCGTCTTTGTGTACTTAAATATTATTGTAATAAAAAAAAAACTACGAAGTAGATCTCGTTCAAACCGATTTTCGTTGGAAGTTTACATGGTAATTATATATTTCATTTATTTTTATCGTTCTCTTGTTTTAGAAGTTATAGGGGGGACATTATAATACCACTTTAGAAGTATCTCTCGTGCAAGTTATTCAGATTCGAAAAAGATGATAGGAGAAATCTCAATATCATTTTTGAAGACCTATCCATAGTTCCTAACCTAACCCACACTTATGGATTTGAGTTCTACGTATGAGGAACCACCATATTATTTACATACATACATACATATCTTCACGCCAAGTCCCTTACGGGGTAGGCAGAGAGTATCGAGTGCCAGACCTCACGATCCTGTCAAACCAGTCTTGCTTCCTTCACATTCATAACCCTTTTCATACAAACACGCCGGTTTCGGAGACTGCAATTATTTTTTTTATGAAAATCTTAATGCGGTTCACAGAATTCATTTACTTAAAAAGTTTCAATAGCATGATTTACAGTTTTGGAAAAAAATTACTGTGACGGACAGATAAATAAACATAACGAATCTATAAGGATCCGTTTTTTTAGCCTAAGACTACGGAATCCTTAAAAGAATACGTTACTAAAAAAGAATTACCAAAATTGGTCTTTTCGTTCAGGCATGATACGATGAACATTGGACATACGAATTCATTTTTATATATAATATTTTAAAAAAAGTGTGTGTGTACTTATGTACACGCGTTAGAAGTTATACTTCTTCGGCGTAAAAAGATAAAAATGTTTTTAAAAACTAAAATGTTATCTATAGCTAACTTCATAGCTAACTTCATCATGTCGGTTTTTCGTGACGGTGTGCGCGCGCATCGTAAAAATTTACCCTCATCATTTTGTCCTAACGCGCCAAAAGAAGTATAACTTCAAAAACACATTATCTGGTAGGAAACGGCACAGCACTCTAGCACATAGTTTAAAAACATTCCTTGATTTTCCCTGCACCAAAAAATAAATAGCTCTTACAGAATCCTTTGAAGATAATCGTTAAATGTTCCGGAAAGCTATAAAACAGATAGTTTTAAAATTACATAACAGTTGCGTCTTTGTACAAAGGGGTCTCTTGGAATTCCCGAAGGCAAACTGAATTGAACAGGAAAATATTTGCAGTCGAGCGTATGATTGGATGTAAATGGCTATCTCTAGAAACTATGACGAGAAAGTTTATATTCCGCGATGGATTTGGAATTTCAGTATCAATCATTGGATTTCGTTTGAATGTTAAAGTACAGTAGTTGAACAGTACGCTGAGAAAAAAATCGCAAATCATCTATATACATATTATTATCTATATATTAATACGTGGTGCCAAAACTTTGGACCCCTTTTTACAGAAATTGCGTGGACGCACGAGCATAAAATTTTGGCACATTTATAGTTTATGTGGAGGAGAAGTACATAATGCTAATATTTTTTAATAATAATGCTTATAAATTACATTAAATCAATAAATAAAACATAACCCACACTGCCATGCATTTGACATACACAAACAAATATATTGATGATAACGATAAAAGATCACAGATGGCGCACTAAAAAGTTGGGAAACAAAGTAGTTTGTCTTGAGAAATGAAGATGGCGTTCTTATCAACAAGATATTAAAATTTATTATGGTCCAATGGGCGACCACTAGTTGATACAAATATATATAATCCTATTCAATTTCACTATTTATTTAGAAAGGGGAGGTGTTACAAGTTATAAGTGTCTGTGTGTGGCATCATGACTTTTGAACGTCTGGACTAATTTCCGATCGAATTTTTTGCTTAAAAGCTGACGTAATCGAGATGTTTCTTACCGACATTGAATGTAGGTTGTGTGGGGCAGTAGCCAGTAGAGCTCGCTTAATCTTTTTTATGTTATAGGAAGGCAAACAAGCACACGGATTTCCTGATGGTAAGAAATTCACGCCGCCTAGAGACACCAAATGTGGTAATGATGCGTTGCCAACCTGAGACCGGGATGCTAGGCCTCGAGCAAAAGTAAGTTTACCAGCTACCTTACCCTCCAAACCGGAACACGTCATGACGTTAAGGCGGCAGGAATAGGTAAGGCGGTGGTACCAATCCGGATGAGTCGCTGCGAAACTCTACCACCTAGTCAGATGTCACGGTGTTAGTGACGGTAAGCCTATGCTCGCCTTTTACGAGCTGCTTGGCAGGAAGGTAGATGGTCTATTCTGCAAAAGAGCCCGGACCAACACGGGGGAAACAACGACAAAGAGCCAAAAGTTCAAAATTTAACTTACAATAGTTTCTTTACTTCTTATCTTAGAATAATAATATTATTCTAAGCTTCTTATCGTCAGTAACATTTGGCCAACATCTTTAAAGAATTCTGTCAAAGTAGGGTGGCTGCTAATTTTTGGTGGAGGGACAATCAACAAAATGTTTTTAAACTACGTGGAAGAGTGGTGGGCTGTGGTTATTGACCACCACCTCGCCAATGTCTGCTGATATAATGTCAGTGCTCGCCATTGTCGTGTTCATTTAACAGGTGGTTGACCTGCGCAGCTAAGAAAAATAATAGATCTTATTTATGGGATAACGACACACTATAAGCATCTATAGTTTATAGAGGATGGTTTTCTCTTCCCATCAGGAGGAAGGCTTCTTTTTAGTTACATTGTAGATAGATTTTTATTCAAAATTAGTGGACAACATACAAATTTTTTGTAAGTCAAACCCTATACACAGCTGGAAACATACTATCGGATGCTACTAACGACTTACATGGTATCTATATGTAGATTGAGAAAGCGCGCTAAGCCTTGCAAACAAACTAACGGACGTAAGTCGCGGACGTGACCTTGAACGTTCGGACGTCCAAAAGATAAATGGCGCACTGGATGTTTATGTCGGCTGAAAGCGTCCGCGGACGGTATGTACATTCTATACATTTATCAATCGCAGCTATACGCCACGTCCGTAAGCTGCGTCCGATAACATGTTTCCTTTAATTTAAAATTTTAGTCTGTATTAGCCTAAGAACTCACTCGCGCCCGCGGCGGTCGCGGACCTGCGGTTTTATTTCAAAAGTCTCGAGACCGCTAATTTGTGCGGTCATACAGCCGTCGCGGTTGAAATCATCGCTCGCAAACTTGTACGATTCTGCGGGCCGGCGACCGGTGCCGCGGGAACCGCAAACAACCGCGGTCGCTGTGGGTGTAAAACGCGTCGTGAAATGTGCACTTACTTTTTGCATAAAATCTGTATACTACATAATCTGAGCTGCGGTGTAAAAACCGCTCCGTGAGTTTTTCGCCTTACAGTATCATATAGATTATTGCCAACTTATTCCTTAGAGCATTTTTGTCTATGTTTACTAATAAGAGGGTACAAATACAATTATTACAAAACATTTTAAATGGGCTCAAATTATATTTATTTGGTAGTCGAATTTGGCGACAACTTATCCTTATATCTGTGATACTGTTTTTATGTATAATTTATAAACATCCCAGTAATTCTATAGTGCGAAAGTTTGTAAGTATGTATGTATGGATGTTTGTTACTCTTTCACGCTCGAATGGCTAAACGGATTGGTCTGAAATTCGGGACACAGATAGATTGTGACCTAGATTAATATATAGGTACTTTTGATTCCAATCACCTAATTGGTTTCTTTCAAAACGCGGGCGAAGCTATAGACAACAGCTAGTTTATCATAATTTTGATTACAATTTTTGATCGCGTGATCGCAATTTTTAATGGAATCAATTTCCGATACTTTATAAAATCACGATTGAGCAATTATAACTTTATTCGGTCGGCCCGTCGATATACAAAACTAGTTAATAGAAATTATAATCGATAAATCTCATTTTAGATTTTCAATCATGAAACTTAAGAAAATGGAATTCAACAAACAAACTGAAATTAATTTGTTTGTTGTATTCCTGAAATGGAAATGGAATACAACAAACAAACTGAAATTAATTGGTTTGTTGTATTCCATATGTACTATAAAATGTTTGAAGTTTTCGTGTGAATGAAGATTTAATTTGCTTGGAGAAAGTTAATTTAATTATGTTAATTAAAATTTTATTTATGTTTTCTATTTGAAACTTTGACCGCTTTTAGAAGTATTGTCTAGATTTAATTCGAACATTTGTAACAAGTGTGTAATCACAAAGTGTTTTCAATAACTTCCATCATGTCAGCTTTAAATAAAAAAATCTCTTCGGAATCGGTTCTTACTTTTAGGGATTAAGATGCCACTGACAGAGAGACACATACTTGCGCGCACACTCACATACACACAAACCACGCACTCAGACACTCACACACACGTCAATTTTATAACATCCGTCTTTGTCCGTCGGGGATTAAAAATTTGCTTCAATTACGACGGCATAGCTTCACGAGAAACAGGGCTATAGCTTTTTAGTTAAAAAATAACTAAACATAAATTACTTAAAACTTACTACCTATTTTTGCCTTACATAGCCAAGTTTAGATCACAAATTTTAAGTACTTAAAGATCACTGTCACGTTATTTTTTCTTGATAATTTAAAACTAATTTTGACAAGTTTAGATTTTATACGTCTATTTTAAGTGTAAAGATAGCAAACAGGCACCGGCAGTAATTGTGCTAGAATTTATATATTTTAAGAACGTTTTTATTTTATTTTTTAATATTTTAGTGAAATATTAAAAATATTCACTCACAATTTCGAACACTAATATGTAAATACCTTATATACATGTTTCATATGAAGAAAAGCCTTTAATGTGGTCACCCTAGTGTGTTACTTACTTAAGCCACAACTAACATAGTTTTGCCAAGTGTATTTGATTTCCACTTAAACTATTAGATGTACATTACAATAGCAGGATATATTACACTAAAACAAGACCCGACCAATGTACTTACATACCCATTAGTTGTTAGTTACGTCCTCCCACGGGAACCTCTTGAGCGATCGAGATATTAAGTAGCTAAGTTGTCCAATAGGGCTAGGATGCGCAATACAGACTTACATTTTAAACAGAGTGAGACATGTGTAGTTTAGATCGGTAAAGGCAATTTTGTAGTATCGAAGATATTAGGTATATATAATAAAAGCGCAGTAAAATTGCAAGAACCGACTTTAATTTCAATAAGTAAATCTCTAAGTACACAAATTTTATGTGTATTCCGTCATCAGATCCTCATTCTTCTTCATCATTCATAGATTACTTTTACCGCCTCGTAGGTCGGGCGGTTAGCGTACATGCCTAACGTCTTTGACCAACCGTGAGCCTCAGGCTCTCGATGCGAAGATTCCCTATGAAGGCTAACATTTGGATGAGAAACATTTAAATTTAGGTATGTATTTATGGGTCTGTTCCTATTAAAGTATTTCTGTGTATTACTTTGGGTTATTACATTGGCTTACTTTGGGTTTACATCAATTTGTGTAATTTATTCAGTGAATTATTATAAGTATCTTCACGCCCATATCCCCGAAGCGATAGGCAGAGGTACAACCAGGGCACTCACGACTAGCCGAAGACACTAAGTCCCACAATGTGATAGGGGTCAAGCCTATCGCCAAACGGGCATATGTCAAATCCCGAGCAACGTTTTTTAAATTAGAAAATTGGAAAAACCAAATTTTCGTTTTGTTGCCCGACCCGGGATTTGAACCCGGCACCGCATGCAGTCAAGTCCAACACCTGAACCGCTAAACCACAGAGGCGATATTGAATTATTATTATTATTAATATTATTAGGTCCAGACTTGGAAATTTATATATTATTAAGTATAACTCAAAAACCGCTTGTCGAATCATGATAAAATTAATATGAGGAGTTTATGGAGGAGTCTATGTTTCTAAATAGAACAATCAAAATCAGTCGGCTATTGGCAGAGTAAACGCGTAACAAATACATAAAAAACATACAGCCGAATTTATAACTTTCTCCTTTCTTTTTTAATTCGGTTAGAAATATATTTCAAGTGAAAACAGTTCTCTTCGGGCGTATCTTAGGCCTGCAGGTTTATATATAACTCTTATAACTCTTCTGATATCGATTATGGTATTCGCAACACGAAGTGTTCTGTCTTCTGAGAAATTAATATATTTTCTATCATCTTTGTAAAGTTATTACTAAGCTTTTAATTCTTTTACAAAAGTCTTTACTTCATTTATAGTTATTTAGAGCATAATTAATGAATAAATGAACGATTACGCTCCAGTTCTTAAATAGTTTTATGAGAATTACTTTGTATGAGATGCTTGCCGCTTTTTGCAAACGGAAGCTATATTCTAAAAGTCAATTAGTTAATTTTTCCGACTATGGATTTTTCAGTATATAGTTCATATATATTATAATTGTTAAGATTTTTTTAATCAAAGTTGGCTTATATTAGATCAATAGATAGATAATTATATGCCGTTCAAATTTTCCTCTTTAGTCTAAGAAACTTTATCAAAATGTATTTATATATAGATTTTCGGACATGTGGAAAAGTCTCTGATAGATTAGATAGAAGCAGTAATTCCAAAAAATCATTTCATTATGATCTTTATGTAATTTGATATAAAGAGCTTCTTCAAAAAATTATCTTTGCAATACCTTATCCCTTTTTCAAACTGTTTTCAAAAAGCTGATAGTATTAGTTTCTTTTTAGAGCACTATCAACTACAAAGTATTATTAAGACTTAAGGCTTGATTCACACGAGCCATTACCGCTCATACATAGCAGACAGACATTTCGACTAAACAAGCGTGTGAAATTCGTTGAGGAAACTTTGTTGTCGCTGATGGTGTTGTGAATTTTATTATTTTATTGGCCTTTATGTGATCTTTATTATACATGTGGTCTTAAGTAAGTTCCAGGACGAATTACACGAATTGATCAAATCCTACACGTAAACTAATTAAGTGCTTATGTTACAAGTGTAACACAAGAATACATAGAAATACTTTAATAGAAAACACTGAGACACAGAAATATGGATATGTCTGCGCCCCATCGGAAATATCGGTCGATGTCGATGTTATGCCTATACGCTACTGATTCACCAACGAGTAATAATACCAAAATGTGGTCTACATAAATTCTTCTGTGAACCTATAATATAAAAATAAATCGCTAAATGTGTTGGTAAGCGCATAACGAGACAACTGGACCAATCTAGCTAATTATTTTATAATTGTGTTCGTTATTATCAGGACAAGGTTCTTATGAAGAGAAAAACCGGGAAAGTTGCAGGGAAAATGGGAAAAACAATACTTAATTATTTCCCATACTGAATGGGTGACACGAACTTCGCCGAGACAGCTAGTTTTCATTACAAATTGCGCTTGATCACGTCTTGTGATTTCGGTTCGTGTGTAAGAAGCCTTAAACTCTCAAAGGTTTTTCTTTTTGACAAATTGCTAATGCTACGAATAAACCAAGTAAATAAGGACATGTTTATTGCCCTTATAACACATTTGCTTTTATCATTATTTTCCTTCTCTTTATTGCGTGTTTGTTCCGGATGAGTTTGCGGATGAAATGGGATGGATATAAATTGGTTATAACTGATTACTCCTCGTAGACTTTCCCACAGCTGTAATTTATTGGGTAAACAACCTCTCATGTGTTTTTTTGTCATTATTGCCCAGGATATATAAATTTACCGCCCATTTGTGGTAGAGGGTGAAAGAAAATAATTTCCATATTGCTAATATATGCCGTTGTTCCTGTTTAAAAAAATACAAAATGTGATAAACACGTACATACATGTTATAATTTTAATATACATGCATGCATTTTTCAAGGTAAATCCCCTGCGTCACCAGAGGTAGGCAGAAAGTCCCCAGGTGATCCTTGCAGACCTACCTAGCTTTCTTCATGTTCATTAGTCTAATTAACCGACTTTGGGAAAAGAGGAAGGAAATACTCGTATTTATTTTTTTATATGAATCGATTTCTCTGTATATTCAGAACCGATTTTAAATATCTTTTAATTACGGGATCCCAGCGAAATTGAAAAAACATTCATCTTATGGGTGAGTAAATGACTTATGTCACCGTTTTGGCAGGCCGTCGACCGACTTTTTACCAGGTCCACATTTCCAAGGTTTCGGATTTTTCTGGGTGGTTTGAAACCAATCACTATCCGACAACATCAACACTGTGACTCTAGCACGACGGCAACCAGGAGAACAATTCGGGGTGAGTCAGTCAATCATCAACATGGTTGACTAAGTTTATAAAGCTTTAAATATCTTTTAATTACGGGATCCCAGCGAAATTGAAAAAACATTCATCTTTTGGGTGAGTAAATGACTTATGTTTCGAGATCCAATTCGATTTTTTGCAGGATTGACGATGCTTGTAGGATTCAAATATTTGCTCGATACTTTCTCCCTACCACGTAAGGGATTTGGCGTGAAGATATGTAAAATAAATGGACTAGAAAATATTAAACCTGAAATAGAATTCAATCAAACGAATAATAATTGGATCAGCGTAGGACGATCGCGACGAAGTAGACGTGTCTTCAATAATATATTACGCCAATGCATTTAGAAGGTTAGAAAATCTTTAGTCTTGAACATATTACAAACTTCTACACGTATATAAGTAAATAAGTATCTTCACGCCCATATCCCCGAAGTGATAGGCACAACCAGGACACCTACGACTAGCCGAAGGCACAAAGTCACATAATGTGATAGGTGGCAAGCCTATCGCCAACCGGGCACATATCCTATCCCGAGCAACATTTTTTTTTATTAGAAAATTGGGAAAACCCCAAATTTATTTTTAATGCCCTACCCGGGAATCGAACCCGGGACCTCATGCAGTCAAGTCCGACAGTATTTAAGTGCGCTAAAACTGCAAAAACTGACTCTATTTCATTAGGTACCACGTCGCCCGGGTCGGGCAACAAAAAAAATTGGGTTTTTCCAATTTTCTATTTAAAACAAAATGTGCCTCTGCCTACTTCTTCGGGGATATGGGCGTGAAGATATTTTTAAACATATATATCTGGATAAATGATACTAAGTGACGTACCCAGTTTAACGTGCCACAATGTAATATTAACGTAGATACCACAACGACTTAAAGCTGATGGGATAATTTCTGCAAATATTCAAATATTCCAAATAAAAAGCTCTTCTACCCTCGGGTTAGAAAGTGACGACTTCCCTGTCGCTTCGCTAAATGTAGTTGCTACTTTTAAGCTTCGTTAAACATGAAAGTTCATTCAGTTTCAGGTTAGAAACAAAGAAAGCCTCTTATTACATGTTTGTCGAATTATTCTGTGATCTGAGACTTCACTTTTACTGCCTTGGGATGCAATCCATTACTTTTGCCCTCTAGGCGTAAAGTAGTAATTTTTTCTCACCGCGCTAAACGAAGTTGCCACTTTCCAGCTACATCAGCAGGAAAATACTATACCAGGGCAGTAAAAAACTAAATAATCTCATGTTTGTCAGATGCGGCTTCTCGACGGCCAACGGTTAAGTATGACTTTTCGTATTTTAGGTTCCTAGGTTATTTATATTATATGTATTTTTATACATTTATTTATAGTTATTTATTTTATGTCTACATTACATATCTAGAGATTCTAATCTATAGAGTATTATTAAGTAAGCTTTCTATTTTTTATTAAAGTTCAGAAATTGGAATTGTTTCCTTTTTAGTTTTTTTTTTTCTACACAACTCTCTCGAGCGGAACTTGACATTGTGAATCATTTTACAATTTCTAACTTTTATTTTTTAGCTTATTTTATGAACTTTATAAAAGCTCCATTTTCATTTTGTATTGATCTTTGTTTTGCTAATATACATTATTCACAGTAAGTACTTTAGGTAAGTATTTTAATCGAACTTTTAAGTTAACTTTATGAATTTTTAAACATTTCAATATTTTCACTTTGTTTACTATTGTACGTTTTCGCAGTGAGTACTTTCGATAAATATTTTAACGTTACTTTAATTTTTTAGCAAAATATGAATTTCAAAACAATTCAGTATTTTTGTTTAAAAAAAAAGTTGTCGCCTCTGTGGTCCAGCGGTTCAGTTGATGGACTCGACTGCATGAGGTCCTGGATTCGAATCCCGGGTGGGCAACAAAAAGGAACTTGGGTTTTTCCAATTTTCTAATAAAAAAAACGTTGCTAGGGATTGGTTATGTGCCCGGTTGGCGATAGGCTTGCCACCTATCACATTGTGGGGCTTAGTATCTTCGGCTAGTCGTGGGTGCCTTGGTTGTGCCTCTGCATACTTCTTCGGGGATATGTGCGTGAAGATAATTTGTGCTTTATATTAATCTTTAATCGCAACTCTCCGGGCGGAAAGTGCTAACCCTTACCCCTGCGCTCAATTATATTGCTACTTTCCAGTTCCGTCATGTACTAAATAACACATACACCTCGGCCAGTAAAAAATAAAAACTTTGACTCGGCCGGCAACCACCTGTCATCTGAGATTCTTAGTTCCTGCCTTTGGGATGTACTAATCTTTTATCTCCCATCAGCAAATTATGAATTTAAAAACTTTCAGCATTTTCAGTGTATACGAGTGTTTGTTTCCTTACGTATTTTATTCACAGTAAAAAGTAAATTCACAAAGTTAGCTAAAAAAGGTATAAATTAACTTTTTAGCTAACTTTGTGAATTTTAAAACAGCTTTCGTTTTTCACTTTGTAATCATTTTTGTTCGTTAAAATATAATATTTATAATAAGTGTGCTCTGTAAATATTTAAACCTAACTTTATTTTTGAAAACTTTATGAATTTTAAAACAATTTATTTTTCACTTTGTGTTAATTTGTTTTGCTAGAAAAATAACTTTTCAAAAAAAAGTACCTTCACGCCCGTATCCCCCAGAGTAAGGCAGGTACAATCAAGACCACGGCACTAACTATTAGCCAAAAGCGCTTTTAGTCCTACAATTAGATGGCGAACCTATCACCGAGTGGGAACTATAAAACACATTTCACGATAACATTAATCATAAAGCCTTTAATATTTAAATACCCCCGAAGAGGTAGGCAGAGGTACAACCAGGACTAGCCAAAGACACATATCCCACAATGTGATAGGTGGCAAGTCTATCGTCAACCGGGCACATATCCAATCCCAAGCAAGGATTTTATTAGAAAATTAGAAATACGCATATTCTATTTTTTTACCCGACGACATTGAACTCGGGACCTTTAAAAGTTAAGTCGGATGCCGGATCGCTAGACCATATCATATTATATTCAGTAAAACATATCGGGTGTAAACGAATCATACTATTTTTATTTTCTAATGTCCTCTGTATTCTGTGATGTAAAATCCGGACATAAGAGATTGCTTTGTCAGACCTCTTATCGCAATGCTGAAAGTTTTTATTTCGATTTAACTCCCACGAGGGCAAGAGAAGCGGAGATTGAAAATCCTTTTACAGTTTTCAACTTTTATTTTTTTAGCAAACTTTATGAATTTTAAAAGAGTTCAACATTTTCACATTGTGTTTACTTTTGCTTGTCTTTTGCTAAGTCCCTGGTATTTTTACTAAGTACATGTGAGTGAGTGGCAGATAGAGGAAAATGGACCAGCTTTTTCCATTATTATTGAATTACGTGAATATCCAAATCATTAAAGTAAATACTTTTTTGTAAAGTAAAAATATCCGCTGTTTCTTACATGCACATGAATATAATATATTACATATTAACAATTTTAGTCCGTTTACCGGTCTGTCTGTTCTGGCTAATCTCTAAACTGGCTGGACTGATGTTGAAGGGACTTCCACTGCCAGGTAGCTGATGTAAAAGGACTAACATGGGCTACTTTTTTTTATAAATAGAAACTCCATGTGCCTAACCAAAAACTCAATATTTGCAAAACTAATATATATTGCATGTCGATTCGTATATACAACCAGATTACTGATAATCTTAAATCACTGCCATTAAAAAGATTTCAAAAGAAGGTATTTGACTTGTTAGTAGATAAGACATATTATAGTGTTAAAGATTTTCTTGCAGACAAGCATAAATATTACAATGTTTGTAATAATAATAATATATTTTTAATACTATTTTTTTTATGTTAAATATATAAACGTAGAAAATAAGAGATAGTGAAAATAAATGATAATAATAATAATAATTTAATATAATTTCAGAAAGCGGGCTATGTTTGGAAACCATGGTACTACAAGGACGGTAGGTTATAGTACTGGCTGCCGAGGAGTTTGTTTCGCCGTTTCTTCTCCCGACTGGCTAGGTTTGGAAACGGTAGTAGTTTACGGTAGACGGGGTAAATTTATTAACATTTTGAAATTATTTGTAAGTTATAATTCAAATTGTAATAAAAAAAACTATTTGTTGTATGAATATTAAAACATTGTGTATATAACTAAATAATCACTTTTAAAAATATTAAAATATTAACACACCACAATTTGTAGAATATGTTGGAAAGCTTAAATAATTTTGTAACAACTTCAACACGCATATTCTGCAAATAAATATATTTTTCTTTTCTTTTTTCTTACTTTTATGTTACTAAAATTGTATATTAACATTTTTTTTCTTATTTTACTGATGGCACATTACGGGCACAACTAGTATAAATAAAAATTACTCGAACTTGCTGCATTTTATTCCGTTAAATTGAAATAGGTATTCATGAAGAAATTCATAAATCGTGTACTCTTTTGTATCTCCGCCTAGGTGACTAGAGGCGGTACAAATCTTCCTCTACGAGCGTAGCGTAGCTACTGCTATTGTGACTCGATTATAATGACTTATGACTCATTTTCATTGATTTTACAAAATCGGGTAATGACTTGATGCTAACTAATTATAACTTTCCTATGGCTGACTCTTCATTGTCAGCACTGAATGCAGACAGGGAGGTCTCCCATGCCAAGTCCAAAATAAGGTGTATTAAGGTGTATGTGATGTTTGCTCAACTCAGTTCAACTTAAAGTTTTGAATATTATAAAAGAATTGTGTTAGTTTAATGAAGTTATTCTTGAAAAAACTAGTAAATGTAAACTATACTTTTTATTGTACGAGTACATTAAGGGGGGGGGGGGGGTAGTTGTTCAACGAACTACCCGGCTCTTCTGATGGTAATAGATAACCGTTGTCTATTGACACCATAGATGTTACAGGTGCGTCGCTGTCCAATAGCTGCTATTGTGCAAGTCTACCGGCTACCCTACCCTCCGGGCCGGAACATAACTGTCATTATGGCGGGTGAAATTAAGTATCTGTTGTCGAGCGATTCAGTTGTCGGACTTGACTGCGTGAGGTCCCGGGTTCGAATTCCGGGTTGGGCAACAAAAAGAAGATTTTCTAATAAAAAAAATTGGTCGGGATTGGATATGTTCCCGGTTGGCGATAGGCTTGTCACCTATCACATTATGGGACTTAGTGTCTTTGGCTAGTCGTGGGTACCCTGGTTGTGCCTCTGCCTGCCGGGGATATGGGCGTGACGATACTACTACTACTAGTACTACTACTATATACTTCTCAGATAACAAATGTCAACAAACAGTTTGAAAAGGATTTATACTGTGGAATTTACAATTCAGTGCTGACAATGAAGAGTATAAAGTTATGAAAAGAAGGGACAATGTTAATCGAAAAAACCGGGGGGAAAAGCTTGTCCTCATTAAGAGAATGAAGAGAGTTATCGATTTGTAAGCACGAAACATAAAATTTTCCTCAACGTTTCAAAGAAAATGGGACGTATTGTGGGCGTACGCCTCCACAGGTGGGGATAAGGTCACGTAAACATGATACAGTTACGCCCACTACGTATCCGTTAATTGGATATGTCTTGTTTAATATTTCTCGTTAATGTTGAGGTTATGGGTGAGTAAACCTTTTTAAATCGTGTCATAAGTGGGTGCAGATTCTGAAATTTTATCTAAACTTATTTTAAACTAGCTGTGACCTCGACTTCGTCTATGCGGAACTTAACAAAAAGTTACTTATTTTATTTAGTTAATTTTGAATATGGTTAAACTAAAAGCATTCCTTCATTATATGTTCCTTGTCAAATGTTATGGCGGCCGGAATAGGTAAGGCGGTGGTAACCATCCGGGTGAGTCGCTACGATACTCTACGACCTATTCAGATGTAACAGTGTTAGTGACGGGTAACCTATGCTCGCCTTTTACCACCTGCCTGGCAGGAAGGCAGTTGGTATGGTCTGCAAAAGGAGCAACGACCAACATGGGGAAAAATCCAATCCCGGGCAACGTTACTTACATGCATATCTTCAAGCTAAGCCCCTCATGATCCTTGCAGCTGGCTTCCTTCACATTCGTTACTCTTTTCACACAAAGATGCGGTTTTACAACATCCTCTGGTTAGCATCCGAGCGGTTTGATCCTAGAATGTCAACCTAGGTCTCCCCAGATACCTACATCCACCCAAATTCGCATTGTATATCTGGTTTGTCAATATTTCATCTGCCATTCTTTCCACATAACCGAACCAGCGGAGCATGCCCTTCCTCATTTTAATACCAACACTTTCTTCCAATCCCGGGCAACGTTATTTTATTAGAAAATTCCGAGTCGTGAACTCGGGACCTCATGAATTTTATCACTGGACCGCTTGACCACAGAGGCGACAGGCGGCCGAATTTGTACGCCATTTACAGCCAATATTTATAACCTATTTAAGATAAAAAGATAATGTTTTTTTTGATCAGTTTCTAGGCAACGACTGCTATTTTTCAATATTTAACAAAAATATCTTAGCAACAAAACTTTAGAGGGCCTATCTTTATCTGTAGATAGGTTATTAATATTGGCCGTTAATCGACAAATATCGAGGTAGAATAGGTATTCGTAATCAGCGAAATGTCGCGTACAAACAGAAGTAAATGTGTTTTATCTCTTTCTTTTACTTGCGTTAAAAGAGGATAGTTATAACTTGAAATAAATTTAAGCAAGAGAATTAATATCATATATTATATTATTGTATTTATTTATTTATTTATTTAATTCTATATTGTACACAATTTAAGACATAAAACATGGACAGTGATAAACAGAAATGCACAAAAGGTGGGCTTATCTCTAGGTCTACAGATTTCTTCCAGCCAACCCTAAAAATTAGAATCTGTGATGAAAGAGTAGAAGGCATGATGCACAATAAATAAATAACCAAAACAAATTAAGAATATAAATAAAACAATATAACTAAAAAGAATACAAGCTAATAATTGATTTTCTACCAAGTAGCTTGTAAGAGGCAATTGTGTATTTTAAGTACTAACACCGTGACGTGGTCGAGTTTTGTTATAAGAACTTAAAAACATAAGCTTCATTGAAGAATATAGGCCAACTGCTTTCCTATCAACCAGCGTTAAAGGTACAAGCACCGGTTTTTGTCTCTATCTCCGTGAGAGGTCAAAGTCAAGTTTAGTAATAAAACGCCCTATTTGATCACTGCCTTACTTACAAATAGGACCTTTCACATTTTCCCTGGGAACCCGTCACAGATCCTGAATTGGTGGCAACGGGACCGCTTCGGAAGTACGTCTTTTTTTAAAAAAATGTTTTTAATATTGGTTATTTTTTTATATTGGTAGGCAAGCAAGCAGACGAATATCCTAATGATAAAAAATTCACGCCGCCTAGTGACACCAAAGGTGATAATGGTGCTTTACCAACCTGACGCCGGGATGTTAGGCCTCAAGCAAAAGTAAGTTTACCGGACTGCAACACGTCAACGGCAAGCACTGGCATTATGGCGGCAGGAGTAGATAATGCGGTGGTACCAATCCTGGCGAGTCGCTGCGTAACTCTACCTTCTTGTAGGATGTCACGGTGCTAGTGACGGTAAGTCTAT
>NJDC01001528.1:169897-181805 GCA_002245475.1 Calephelis virginiensis
GAGATTGGCATGAGGAGCAATTAATCCCAAGCAGTCTTATCTGCTAAATATTCAGCAATGTTATAGTAACCCTTTTGATTTAATTTACATTTAACAACATTTAAATTTACATTTAACTGGAAGATATAGTTAGAAAAACTGTTTTATTGCAAACATAGAGTTGTCTGCCAAAAATTGTAAAAGTTGTAAAATAAATATATTTTACAAATAATTAAAAATTTTGTCTAAATTGTTTAAGCAATCCAATTTTCAGTATGTTTTCGAATATTCTAAATTTATTATTAAATTTACTCCATTCCAATATCAGCTCGATGAAGGTACATTTCGGTGTGGGTATTATACCATAAGATTTTCATAATTTTAATGGCAAATGTCCGTACTGCTCTTACATTTTCAGCCTTAAGTTTTTAAACTACTCTAAATTCATCTTTACATTTCGTAGTAAAACCCAAGATATGCCAGCACCCGTATACTGGCAAATTTTAGATTTTACTTGTACCAAAAATGGTGTCATATCCCCCAAGAAGTAGTCAGAGGCCTTGAGGCAGAGGATTGATTTATTGAATAAATTTAAACAAAAATTATCTCGTCCTCTGCATAATTCAGTAGGGTTACTCTTGAATCTCGATTTCATGCAATTTGGAAATTTAAATCGGATTTGCTATTTTAAGCACTCTTGAACACAATATTAGCTTATTAACATTTAGATTCTAACGGCCAATATTAATAATCAATCCTAATTCAAAACGTGCTGTCCAAGATTGATATTTTGATCCATTTTTATGTTATCGCTTGCCAATAACATATCTGTGGACAGGATAAATATGGCAATTAGGTATGGGATAGGCCGCCGGATACGCAGCTATCTAGATTGCTTGAAATCTATTAGATTGAGATATATTATTAACATTGGCCGCTAAATAATAAATTATTTAATCGGATCTATTTTTTGAAACTCAATGATAGAAATCCGCTAGTTTTGTGTTCAAGAATGCCAAACATTATAAATCCGATTCTAATTTCCAATTTGAATGAAATCGAGATTCAAGAGTAACCTACAGAACTCTTTAGCCAGGGAGGTATTTAAATTAAATTTTCACTAACTTACGCATTGTATTTATTTTGTAAAGCAGAATTTCCCGAGCGGATTTCATTTTACTGGAAACACGTCTAAAGTTTGATTATTCTGTCAAAGTTGATGTTGACTCATTAAATATTGTTGACAGAATTACTGAAAATTACCAACTGCGTAGAATATATATTTACTGTAAAAGTTTACAAGTAAACTATAATAGTATGTAGGTAACCATGTACAATAGTAATATTTAAATTATTCGCTTCGACTTTACACTTTTTACACTTTATATTTTTATTTTTTAAATTGGCTGACCTAATCTAAATTTAAGCGAAATGATTAATTATTATTAATTCTACGTTCAATATGACTTCATTAAAGTTAATTTGTTTATTTTTTTTCTTTTTTTAAATAATTTTATTCTAATTGATATTGCATGTGTTATTTTTCTTTTTTGTGTATTAAGAGCACCATCGCATAAAATTTATTTTATTATGTCTCCATAACATAAGGTTGCCTGGAAGAGATCGCTGATTTTGGCGATAAGGCCGCCTTTGTGTATCATTTAGTTTTTAAGTTTCTTTTAATGTATTTATTTTTTATGTATTTTGGTCCAAAATAAAGAGTTATTCTATTCTATTCTATGTAATAACAACTCTATACTATAGATATCTTTAAAATACATTCGGATTTCGGAGCTTGGCGAATATAGCCGAAGCGCATAATTTAAATAGTACTACTATACATAGTATACTAGCAGGCCGACGCAGCTTCGCACGGGTGGACAAACGTCTATGTTATTTCTAAATATATATAAACCTTCCTCTTGAATCACTGTATTATCACTATTAAAAACCTAAATACTTGGACAGGCAGCGAAAAGCGACTTTGTTTTATACTATGTAGTAATAGTTTATCGCCTCTGTGGTGTTGCGGTCCGATTAACTCCACGATGTCCCGGGTTAGATAAACACATTTTGTATTAAAAAAAATAATGTTGCTCGCGATTGGATATGTGCCCAGGTGGCGACAGACTTGCTATCTATAACAGTCTGGGAGTTAGTTCGGCTAGTCGTGGGTGGCCTGGTTGTGTCTCTGCCTACTTCGGCTTGAAAATACTTTTTTATGGAAATATTTATGAAGGGATCAGTCTTTCCTTGAAGGACTTAATAGTTGTCAATAGAAAAAAATGACCTAACAGAGTGAGAGCGACCGCTTCTTTTTCTGTCTTCCAAAGTTGAATCCTCATTATATCGTTTGATGGTACGATATATGAATCTTCTAGTTCTTCTTTCTTTCTTTAAGTATTGGCCTTCACGTTAGTATTTTGCCATTAGTCAAGTAGAAATTTGCTTCAAATTTTACATCAATTTTAACAAATTATAATTAGTCATCAGTCATAGCTCATAAGTCGTCAGTTAGTCATGTCAGGCTCTTGGGTAAAGCGATGGTCTCATTATCCAAGCTCATATAACGAGGTTTGGCAGCAACGAGGAAATACAAGATACGCTAATTTCTTCCTGATTATTTCATTTCTGCACTTTCACTGAACGAAATTATACAAAATGCCACCAAAATTGACTAATTTCACTCAATATCAACACGAAATTCAATAATTATGAAAAAACTTCGACCATCTTTTCTCTCGATGGCGCCAAAACTCGAATCTTCTAGTTAAATTCAAATTTTTCAGCATGTCAAAAAGAATACAATACTACGTAATAAGAGGCGGGACTTCAATAGATACATAGCAAATCCGAATTGTGTATGAAGTTTACTTGAAAAAGTATAACCCGTATAATTTGAAAGTAAATCTAAAGGCATTCAGATATAAGGCAACTAGTGTCATATTATTTGGGCGAATAAAAAACATAGCAAACTTATTTTTTTAATTTTTATATGAAAGTTGCGCCAAACTGGTTTTCTTTAAGCGTTCACTTCATATTCAAAGATTCTAAATTCAAATTAAGAAACATTTTTGTGGCCAGCATTTTAATTGAAAAGTTTTTATTGTGTAACAGAACTTATGCCCTGACTAAGTATACTTTTTATCCCGATCTTATGATGGATTCTCACAGGATACATCAACATGCAGACAAAACCGCATGCTTCAACTAGATATATTGCGTTTAGTGTATAAGTCATTAATTTGAAGTTAATGTCGAGTGTCTTGTGATCCTTTATGGCTGAGACAGGTCCTCTAATGGAAGGATAATGATAGTCAATTAATACACACTACAGAAATCCATTAAGCTCATCTGTCTGTATGTTACTAGCTATTTACCTGCGACTTTGTTATTTTCTTTGTGTCGCCTTTGTGGTCTAGCGGTTCGGTGTCGGATTTGAGTTCTTGAGGTCCCGAGTTCGAACCCCGGGTCATGCAAAAAAAATAAGTAAGTAAATATCTTCACACCCAACTCTCCGAAGGGATAGGCAGAGGCACAACCAGGGTACCCACGACTAGCTGAAGATACTAAATCCAACAGTGTGATAGATGGCAAGCCTATCCCTAACCGGGCACACATCCTATCCCGAGCAACACTTTTTTATTAGAAAATCGGAAAAACCCAATTTTCTTTTTGTTGCCCGATCCGTGGATCGAACCCATCGCACTTGACTTCTTGAGGTCTCATCGAGTAGTCAAGTGCGACGCTGGACCGCTAGACCGCAGAGGCAAAAAAAAATTAGAATGTATATTTCTAATCTTATATATAAAAATCAATTGCTGTTCGTTAGTCTCGCTAAAACTCGAGAACCGCTGGGCGTCAAGGGAAGGTTTTAAAAGGTGTAAAAAAAACAACATTTTAAGTTTTCCTATACAAGCAGAAGGGGTGGAACGAAGTTTGCCGAGTCAGCTAGTTTTTTTTATGATATTGGAAGTCGAACAAGCAGACGGATTTCCTGATGGTAACAAAATTCCTGCCGCCTAGAGACACCAAAGGTGGTAGTGGTGCGTTGCCAACCTGAGGCCGGGATGTTAGGCCTCGAGCAAACGTAAGTTTACCGGCTACCTTACCTTCCGACCTGGAACACGTCATGACGTTACTACCACGGTGTTAGTGACGGTGAGCCTATGCTCGCCTTTTACGAGCTGCCTAGCAAGGAAGGCAGATGGTCTATTCTACAAAGGAGCCCGGACCAACACGTTTTTCTAATTTCAACAGTTAGATTTATTTCTTTGACAAGATTTTAAATTGTGTATCAAAGACAGTTTTTTTTTGTTAGGAATGCATTTTACATTTTGAAGATATTCAAGTTTCTTTAACCAACCTTAATTATTTGCTTTCGAGTGTAGTTATGGTAGAAGATAAATGAAACAGAAATATTTATACTCCTATTTAGATTTTACGATGGCGTAAATACAAAATATAAAGAGAAATTTAAATAAATAGGACATCCGACCCCCAGGGAATCTGGCTTCCGTACAATGTTGTATTTTATAACAAAATAAGCCTCATTAGTCGAGGAAAATTTTTCCCCGCTACGGAAAAATGTTACCAACGTACCACTAGAAGTTTTCGCTTTATCGATTCGAAAGCTTGGTAAATGCATAAAGCTATATATAATACTACTGGAGGTTACACATGTTATTTCAAAATACTGCTGTCTCACTCTAATGTACTGACCTCTCTTTTTTTCTGACCTTGTTAATTGATAATTGATATAATGAAACTCTCAGAAAGTGAGATCTTTCTGAGAGTCTTGTAATGTCAATTAAGTGGAACACCTCTCTCTTTGAGAGTCTGATGATTATGAGAGTTGTGATGTCAATTAACAAAGTTAGAACGAAAGAGAGGTCAGTACATTAGGGTGAGACAGCAGTATTTTTAAATAACATCAGGTCTTTGTTAGGAGTGTAACCCACAGTAGTAACAGACACACACACACACGCACACTCGAAGAGAGTGGGGGGGGTAAAAAATTAGCAATCGAATTTAGTTATAAAATATCATTACCTACCTTTTGCTGTATTTTTTATAACATGAGTTAAAAAAAAATAGGTATAAAACCTGAAGAAGTATAATAATACTTCTTCAGGTTTTACCATAAAAATAACCATGAGTATGTAATACTTAATAAAGTATTACATACTCATGGTTATTTTTTTTATTTTTAAATAAAATTACGATTTTGTTTTATAAAGTTGTAAGTATCGTGTTTGGAGTTGTTAATTAATCTATAAATTTATCAAACTACATTGTATATTTTTCTTTTAACAAAAAAAGTTTGTTCGGTGATTTCAAATTGAATTAAAATAGGCAACTTCGAATATCCTAGCCTTTAATGACTGACAACTTTTGGATCATACTCACCCTAATTTTGAGTAGCAAGAGAACATGACATCTTCTACTAGGGCAGAGTAAAATGAGGATAATATATCGAATTTAAGTTTAGTTTTTGGGAGAATGTGTTAGGTACTTTTTAATCGAATAGAATTCGCAATATTTTCGTGTTAAGGGTACAGATGTATCGTTAATAATTTTGAGACAAGTCTTGAGACCAAAACTTCAACCAAATTACGACTTCTCTGTCAGTTAATGTACTAACTTTTGAGTATCCAAAATGATACTGTATTTTTATTACTACAGAATTTCTAATTTTTACTATTCCCGTGCTTATTAAAATTAGAAATGGTCAATAGGCCAGAAAGTTATGGCCACTATAAAATGAGAAAAATATCCGTAGTTATATTATATGATAACTTGCTTTTCCCCCTTCATTGCATGGCTTTAAGTTTTTAATAAAGTAACATATATTATTTTTAATACATCCAATGACATACAAAGTTTCATGAAGATAAGTTAAGTAGTTTTCGTTTGAAGGTGTAACAAACTTACACTCGCATTTAAGTTGGGATTATGAACTCATTTAGTATTAAGTTTAACAAAGATTTTAATTATAACCAATGACGTAATCTATAAGAAAGGAATTTAGAATTTCACTAAAGTATTTAAGTCCCGTATAGGGTTCAAATCCTGGCTGTGCTGTTTTTTTCTTTCTTTGAAACTTTGTGAAAAGTTATAAAAGCAAGGGACAACTGTTAAAATTAAAAGATATCTTAGTAGATTGTGTTTTTTTCCCGATCGTATGAATATGTATGTTTGCAACCTCTGCAAATAAAGGATATGGTATGAAGATATAATTTTTTTTATGATATTGGAAGGCAAACAAGCAGACGGATTTCCTGATGGTAAGAAATTCCCGCCGCCTAGAGACACCAAAGGTGGTAATGGTGCGTTGCCAACCTGAGGCCGGGATGTGAGGCCTTGAGCAAAAGTAAGTTTACTGGCTACCTTACCCTCCGAACCGGAACACGTCATGACGTTATGGCCGCAGGAAAAGGTAAGGAGGTGGTACCAATCCGGGTGAGTCGCTGCGAAACTCTACCACCTAGGCAGATGTCACGGTGCTAGTGACAGTAAGCCTATGCTCGCCTTTTACGAGCTGCTTGGCAGGAAGGCATATGGTCTATTCTACAAAAGAGCCCGGACCAACACGGGGAAAATAATTTAATAATGATGATGTTATAAGAAATACACGCTACCTATAATCACTAGATATTAACAGTGCGCTACCTACCTGGGGTAACTTAAGCCATAAATAAGTAATTTTACTGCCTACCCTCACCAATCGGAAAACGTCATTACTTTAACGCACGAACTCTTACAAACCCAAGACTGTCCCAAGCGAGTTCACAAAACTAAAGAACTACTGACGATGTCGGTATCTGTGACCGATCCCATTTATATTACAATGAATTATTCATGCGGCGACTTGAGGGTTACTTTGAAGTAGGCATAATGTTTTCGTTATACATATTTTATAGTGTATCTTTATTAAGTTACCCCGTCTGCAAGTAAGGGTTATTTATGGACTTTGTGCGTTTATTTTTATATGGGCAAGATATTTTTTCCGCTTAATTTATTAATGATTATAAATAACTAGCCGATCCTGCGTACTTCGTAAGATCACCGAAATGGGGATTCATTTTTATATATAAATAATTTAACAGTGCATTCGTCTCAACAGCCACACACATACATGAACATACGCACTCACACACAAACACAGAACGTATTTTGATGGTAAGGTATATTGTTTACTCATGTATTATAGACTTATAATGCGTTATCATGGCAGCCGGTAGCAACGCATAAGCATACTTTCTATGGTTTGTAACTTAAGGTAAATCGAGTACACTGGAGTAAACTAAATTCGGCCTATTACATATAAAAAAGTCTCTTCACGCTCATATCCTCGAAGAAGTAGGCAGAGGCACAACCGGCTAGTCGTGAGTGTTCATATTTTGTAAGATACAATGACTATCAAAGTAAGGTCGATTCGGATTTCGTTAAACAAATATTTAGACTACTTTATGGTAAGATATGTAGGTCACACTATAAGTTTTGCGTAACTTAAAAAAACAACATGTTATGACCAAAACATTATGTTTATTGCTTTTCAAAATAATCTCCTTTACATTTTAAAATTTTTTTTAAGCGATCGAATCATTTTTTAAAATAGGAGGACCACAGATCTGAAGCCATGTTTCTTACGTGCTGATTGAAAGCTATTACTGCCTCTTCGGAGTTGGTTAAAGTAAAACCTCTCATCAAATCTTTGATTTTGGGGAAAATACAGAACTCACAGGGTGCTAGGTCGGGTCTACGCGCAAGATGAGTGACGAGATGTACTTTTTCGGAAGCTAAAAAAGACTTTGTTTTGTTGGCTGTGCGTGAAGAAGCGTTATCATGGTGTTGGAGAATACTTTTAGTGTGCCCATGTACTATGTTACAAAGTTTGTGATAGATTGTCACGTTACATAAAAAAAGGCTAAGTGCGGGTCGGAGTCGCGTGCCGAAGGTTCTTTACAAACCTGAAGGTATATGTATAAGTAAAAGCTCACCCACCACGACATTTTTAATTAAAAGCTTACGGTTTTAGCAATTTTCCCTTTGTCTGTGCTATAAGTAGTTGATTAGTACCAAATTTCCAGACTCTGAGTTCACGGAAAATATCCTGTAGGTTTTGATTCCCTTGCGAGATTTTGTTATCCAATCAAGGCAAAGTAGCTGACATTGTCAGAATAAATTTTCTTAATTTTGCAACATTGAATGAAAATATTTTTTCAAAAAATATTTAAAAATGTTCTGTACAGGATTTTTTAGAAAACCCATTTTTAATATGTTATTTTATAATCTATATATTAATACGTGAAGCAAAAACTTTGGACCCATTTTTACGAAAAGTGCGCTGACGGAGAAGTATGAAATTTGGCACACTTATAGTTTATGTGTAAGAGAAGTGCAGAACGCTTATATTTTTAATGATAATGTTTATACATACATATCATCACGCGAAGTCCCTTACGGGGTAGGCAGAAAGTATCGAGTGCTAGACCTCACGATCCTGAAAAACCTGTCTAGCTTCCTTCACATTCATTACCCTTTTCATACAAACACGCCGGTTTCGGAGACTCCTGACACCACCCTCGGATGATATCCGATTGATCTGATCGTGGAATGTCATCCTTGGTCTCCCCGGGTACTTACATCCATCCACATTCACTTTGTATATCTGCTTTGTCATTCTTTCCACATGACCGAACCAGTGGAGCATGCCCTTTCGCATTTTAACACCAACACTTTCTTGCAATCCCACTCTTTCTCGGATCTCACTGTTACGAATGTTTATATTCTTTATAGAGTGCATTAATTCAAAAAATAAAACATTACACGTACTACCATGCATTTGACTTATATAAACAAATATATTGATGATAACGATAAAAGATCACAGATGGCGCACTAAAAATTTGGAAACAAAGTAGTTGGTCTTGAGAAATGTAGATGGCGTTCTTATAAACAATATATTAAAATTTATTATGGTCAAATTTCGCCCAATGGGTGACCACTATAGCCTGTTTTTTAATCTCAGAGACTAAATTGACATTAGCAATGTTGTAAGTTTTTTGCCATTCATAAATAGTGTTGTACCATTACCGAAAAATGTTAACAAAATCTATTACGGATTTTTATAAGTTCCACTGAAAAATCGGAATATGTGTATTTGTGTTTTTTAATATTAATTTAATTTTTAATGACATCGGATGACTCGGTACAACCCGTATTGTGCTCCTCGAGCTGTGACATCATTTTTAATTTTTTTTCATTCATTCCTTTATCATTTTTAAGTTGATAAAAGATCGGTTTGGTAACGGTAACATAGATGCTATCGCTACTGAGCGTTTGCGGCGAATGCGGGACGTCCCGTTTGGCAGTTTGAGAGAGGTCGCATTCCAACGGAGTATACAGTTGATTCGTACGAGTTGGACTTGAATACTCAATGTTATCTGATTTGTCATCTATATGTATAACTAGGCCACCTGCCGAATTTTATATCGCTTGAAATTACCAGATACTAACACTTTCTATGAAAAAAAAATAAAGTATTTATTTTCTCACTTTCTGTTTAACTTTCTCGTTTTTTTTTTTCATTCTAAGAAGATTCTCCTACAATAACCAACACAACAAAAAAGAATTCGCAGAATTGGTCTATTCGTTTATGGGTGAGCCGATGACCACTCGAAAAAGGGTTTATGATATATATTAACCAATTGGTTATGTTGTCGACTTTATGACCCAGTTGACAAATTTTGTCTTTGGTTTTCAACACGTGGGCTATGTAGTACTTTCGTCGCTGTAGAGTTCCTTAAAGAAGCCCTTCTCCAAAAAAAGCTTCGTATTAATTTAAGTGTTATTTTTGTGTAACAAAATAACAAACTACACTTTTTTTATGACATAAGACAAGTTACGAACACGAGACTTTCTTAATGGTAAGACATAACCGTAGCGTATACAACATTTTATTATACCTCCTATTATAGTAGATGCCTCGCTGCGTGGCGGCTGTTTTAGGCCAATTGTACAAGTCTACCGGCTGCTTTACTCTCCAAACTAGAACATGATATTGTCACTATGGCAGCAGGAATAGTAGTAGGGGAGCCCAAGAGGGGATTTTTGGACTAACTCAGGCGCGTCAGATTAAGATATGGGAGATATTCTGTACCATTGTTGAACACCTCCAATATGTATCAAATCTCAACATAGAGACGCGCATGTAGGGTTGTCTGTCTAATTTTTTTTTGACTTGAAAATATACTCGCGCATGTCAGATTATAGTACGGCGAGCTTATTGCATGCCAATAAGTCCATGTTTGAATGTTCTGGTGATTTGAACAAGACGTACGGGAGTAGGAGGTACAGAAGCTTTCAAAAACCAAGTCATATGTGTTAATTGTCTATTACAGCAATCTGTCTGATTGACATATTTCTGTCATGAGTTCGGCTTCGGTTCGGTTTCTGTGATGAGTTCGGCTATGATCAAGTGACTGAAATGGATATTTTAGCTTCTAGACACTTATCGCACCGCTAAAAAGAAACACCTTACATGACCTTTTTCAATCTCCACTATTTAATCGACAAAGTGCAATGGGTCCCAAAAACGCTGGAGTTACTATACATTTCGCATCGCGGGCTCCCCTACTATAGGTAAAACTATGGATCGCTATCCGGGCAAGTTGCTGCACAGCGCTCTATCACCTGTGGTATTTTGGTGATGACCCGTTTTACTTTTGCTCGCCTCTTCTGAGCTGCCAGGCATAACGGTGGATGACTTATTCTACACTGAGGACCCGGACCAATATCTCGGAAAATATATATACTAACTAAATTACAACTTTACATGTATTTCTATGTATTAGTATCCCTGCTCAGCACCATTAATACAAGGATGTAACTTGCATGTCCAGGCCCTAGGGCTATTTTTTTTAGTTTAAAACATGACGCAATACAAAAAAACAACAATGCAACAGAACCAAAATCACCAAACTTAGTATAATTATTGATAATTCCACACAACAGGCAGAACGGACACATTTGAACACTTCAATGGAATGAAGCATGAAAGGTTAACATACTCGTACTTTACAACTTTGTAAATTGCAAAAATCAAATTCGATTTCAAGATAACCTCGTTATTACATTAAATTACATTATTTATTACATTAAAATACATTATTACATAAATTACAATTACATCAAAAACTGAGTATTTTCCCCGATTCCCATTCGATTTCATCAGCAGACCTACACCACCTCGGAAGTAAAAAAATAATCTTTGAAATAACATTCTCTTTTTCGATGTCATTTAAAAGTAGCTAGTAAATTTAGGGTTGTAGTATCAAACAAAATAAGGTTTTTCATTCTTCGAAAATCGACACTAGGTAATTTACAAGAAAAACGCAGGTATCATTATTTGTAAAATTGACATTTGCATCTGTCAATTCAGTCTCTGAGATTAAAAAACAGGCTAAAGTTTACTAAATTGATTATGAAATACTTGCCGACCCGATGAACTTCGTATTGCTTGACATTAATAGCTACTGATAGTATTTATACAAAAAAAAACTTTCCTTTTTGACCTGCAATTTAGTAGTATTAAGAACTTTTAATCTTTGGACATTAATAGCTGCTGACAGTTTTTATATAAAAAATAACTTTCCTGTTTTCCCTGCAATTTACCCAGTTTTTTTCTTATTTAGAACCTTCTTCTTATAATGCCAAATACAACAGAAAAGAATAAGCAAAGTTGGTAAATCCGTTTAGGCATGATGCGGTGGATGAGCAAGCGAATGGGGATTAATTTTTATACAGTTAGATTTTTCACCGAGCCTAGCGTACACGCCTACGTCGACTTACCGCGAGGCTCGGGTTCGATTCCCGATGGAGGCAGGCATTTATTAAAATTACTCTGGTATCTATTTATGTATTT